>PVKE010039278.1:0-15080 GCA_004027555.1 Craseonycteris thonglongyai
ATTGCCTGAGGGAAGGGGAGGAGGGGGGAGGGAGAGAGCGAGGGGAGGTGGGAGAGGGCACCAGCATTATGGACACACTCAATGGTTTGGTGTTTACCTGGAGAGGAGGGAGGAGTGGGGAGGGAGAGTTGTGAGGGGAGGGGGGAGTGGGCACCAGATATATGGGGTTGGAGGGGGACCTGATTCTGGGAGCTGGGC
The DNA here is from genome assembly GCA_004027555.1 of Craseonycteris thonglongyai. NCBI lineage: Eukaryota > Metazoa > Chordata > Mammalia > Chiroptera > Craseonycteridae > Craseonycteris > Craseonycteris thonglongyai. The sequence goes on from PVKE010039278.1 coordinate 199, forward strand.
ACATGATGCAATGCATGGGTGATGTGATGTGGAGTTGTACATCGGGAAACTATCTAATTGTTACCAACCAATGTCACCCCATTAAATTTAACAATAAAATATAATAATATTGGAAAAGGAAAAAAAAAAGATTTATTTTATTGTTTTTGACAGAGAGAGAGAGAGAGAAAGAGAGAGAGAGAGAGAGAGAGAAGAGGGAGGGCCCAGAGTAGTCTTCATAGTTGTACTTTCTCAGTTTTTCGACATAGTTTCGTTCCACACAGGTGGGTGGGGGCCTCGCAGGGTGGGGACCAAACTGGGGGCCTCCCGCGTGGGAAGCACACCCCAGTTCAGCATATGGGTCCGCACAGGCCAAGACCAGGATTTGATCCTCACTCCCCAGGGCTGCAAAGGGAGCACTGAACCCACTGAGTCATCCCAACTTCCCCTCTAAACAGTTTTTGAATTTGTCAGTTTTGATGCCTGGTAGTTCTTCTGCTTTTTTTTTTTTTGTTTTACCTCTTTGACATTGGTCAAGCATTTCCCTTTGAGGACTTTGTTTTATCTGGGGAAATTTAAAGAAAAATTCACGCAGGGTGAGATCAGGTGAATAGGGAGGGTGGGCATGGGGATCATGCCGTTTTGGGTCAAAAACTGCTGAGCACTCAGCACGGTATGGGCAGGTATGTTGTCAGGTTGCTGGTTGGTCATGGCACCCATCATGAAATGGGCCAACACATTGAAAGTCTCCAAAAGAAATTCACTGAAGTCAAACACAGCCTCTCACAACAACACCAGCTGATACACTGATGCAGATGTGTTCTCAGAACACTCACCTGTGGGGGAAGCCAGTACTATACAGGGGTCCACCCTCCAGAAAATAAGTCTGGGGTTTTGGGGGGTCCACCCTTGCATTTTGAGCTAAAAGCAATTGAAAATCAATAGATACAGACATAAGAAACCTTCTCAGAGCATCCTTTATCTGATTAAAAGCAGCAACTTCCAGTAAATGAGGCTGCCATCAATCCCCTCCCTAGGGGAGTTTCATGGCCATAAAGAAGACAGAAAGACTGCTTACAATGGCTAAACAAACAATAGCACAAACGTTTTTATCTCCCACTTGTTCTTCTAAAGTCCCACTTGGCTTTCCTAAAAAAAAAACTTGTTTGTTCTGCCCAGAGAAGCCATTTCTTTCCCTCCCTCTCCCCTCCTAAGTTAAATACTCATATGTAAGCTAGCTACTTCTTTTTTGTTAGCTTCCACAAGCAAGTAAACTTCTTCTCCTGCTAATTTGTCTTTATCAATTTAATTTGCAGGTCTCCAGAACAGAACATAAGAGGGCAGAGAAAAAGGTTTTCTTCCCCAACAACATAAAGTGAGGGAAGTGAGGTGCAGCTTAGATGAGGTGTGGTCAGGTAGGTTACACCTACACCAAGCTCATTGCTATAGCAATGGCTGGAATAATTTCGGGTTCAAGAGGACGAGAGTATAAGAGATGCCCAGTGCCGTGTCCTCACTTATATAATGAGGGTAAAAGTACGAACATGACAGGAGCTTTGTTTGCAGAGTCTATGCTTCAGCATACACTGCTCCTTGAACTGAAACCCTTTCTTCCTTATCCACCTGGTGAACAATTCCTTGCCATCAAATTCCACATCTCTGCACTTTGTCCAGATCGAGAGTAAAGAAAGCTCCCTTCTTCTCTCCTTGCTTTCCTCCTGGCCCCCAAAGTAGGAACTTCTGTCCTTCTCTTCATCCCACTGCCCAACCCCACCACCAGTTTTTATACTCCTCTCTTAGTGTGAATGTGGGAATTAGGAAAAGCTCTCTCTTTCAGGCTAATCTGCCCCTGCCTCCTTCCCTGCAGGAAGCACATCCGGGCCAGGGCCAGAGGCTGTCTTCTTAAGGTCAGTCCTGAGGCTGGGCATGGGGAGGCAGGTTTCTGCTCCCTGCTGATGGTAGTAAGAGGACTTGGGAGGGAAGGAGGAGCATCTGACCCTGGCCTCAAGTGCAAACCAAGGTCTTTCACACCATCTTACCAGCTACTAAATCAGATAAGCTCATCTCTGTCTGAAGCCTCAGTCTATTTGCCCACTCCCCCAACCCCATTACGCTACAAGCTCAACTAGAACCAGAATCTTTGTTTTGTTCACTAAAGTATCCCAAACGCCTGGATCAGAGCTTGACACATAGGGTGTGTGTGTGTGTGGGGGGGGGCGCTCGGTATTTATTTGTTCAACTGGGGGAAGGGGCATCATGAGCACCCCACTCCACCATCCCTTCCAGAAAGTAAAGGGCTCTCCTTTGTGTTTCCGCAGCACCTCCCATTACACCGCTGAACACACTGTAATTAACTGATAGAAATCTGACTCTCAGGTTTGACCTGGAGCTTCTTCTATTTACCTTTATCTCCTGACCCCAAGAAGGTGCTCAAAAATAATTGCTGAATAAAGGACAAAGATAAGGAGTGCAATAAAGTTCCATTTCATTGTCTTTTCTTCCTAATGCCAAAGATTCTTTTGTTTTAAAGTTAGAAGGTATGACGAATGAATCACTCCCAAACTTGTTCCAGAACACTGAAGACAAGAAGTGGAAAAAACAAGATCAGCCAAAAAGGAAAAGCCCAATGGGCAAATTTAGACAGTGACTCTTGGCTCTTCAGCATCTGTTTTTGAAATCCAAGGGGCATGAATGAGTCAAGGAGAAGGCAATAAAGTTCTTTGAGAATATGCTTAAATTATCAAAACTATGGTGCCAGGAAGGAAAAGAAGAGGATTCAAGGAAATAAAAACAGAAGCTGTTGGAATTGTAAAGAATTATAGGAGTGACATGGGAAACACTTACTCCCAGTCCCCTTACCCTACATCCTTCGTAAACATCACTAATTAGAGTACTTGTTTTCATCGAGGGTTCAAAGTCCTTCCCAACCAGCATGGCAGAAGAACTCTACTGGTTATTCTTGATCTAGATCAAGAGCTCCCAGACCTCGATGAACTTCACACTCACCTGGTGCCTTCATTACCTCTGGATGCCATGAGAAAATGCAATAGATGGGGAGGCTTAAACACAGACATTTATTTCTTCACAATTCTAGAGGCTACAAAGCCCAAGATCAAGGTGCCAGCAAGGTAGGTTTCATTGTGAGTCCTCTCCTCTTGGCTCCCTGATGGCTCTTCTTATAAAGGCACCAACCCCCTTATGAAGGCCCACCCTCTCCCATCATCTAAACCTAATTACCTCCCAAAGGCCCCACCTCCAAATGCTATCACATTAGGGTTAAGGCTTCAATACATGAATTTGGAAGTGTCATAATTCAGTCCATAGCATCTTGGGAACTCTTTAAACAGTCAGAGGTCCGAGCCACCCCCTGCAGATCCTGGTTTGGTGGGCTAAGGGAGACAGAAGAATCTGAGTCCTAAAAGCCTTCCTGTGAGGAATATTTTATCACTGACATGGTTTATCATTGCAGGTGTATGGAGAAAATAAAATGCAAGCTGACTTTCCATCAGTTTTATTGTTTTTAAATTCCCTACAGACAACACCCCCTCTCATTACCTGCACCTACCCCACCCTTAGCTGTACTGCTGCAGGTCACTCCCCTCTTTTCATAATGAACTTTTCATTCATGTGTATCGAATGCTCCAAGAAGTCCACATCTGTTTTTCATTCTCACCGTTGTATCCGCAGCATCTAGCAGGGCTTCGTGCAGGGTAAGCCCTTATGATAACCTATCCAATGAAGGAAGGAAGGAAAGAAGGCATCAACTCAGGTAGACGTGTCTGTCCCAGGGGAACTCAACCCACTCCACAGTGTCTAATTGACAAACACCTTCATCCTTGTGGTTGTGACCAAGTTCTGACGGAGTTACAAACTGCTAATCTGTGGAGGGCTAATCTCACCCCATGTCATCTGTCTCTACCAATATCTAAAAAGTGTCAATCCTTTGATCCAAGACATTCATAATGGAGAAGGACAACAATAAGGACAAGGTAATTTATTCCTTTATTCATCTAAATTTCTTCATTTAAAAAATTTAGGGGAAGCTGGGATGGCTCAGTGGGTTAAGTGTTCACTTTGCAGCCCTGGAGACCAAGGATCGAATCTTAGCCCTGGCCTGTGTGGACCCATATGCTGAACTGGGGAGTGCCCCCAATTCAGTTCTCAGTGGGGTGAGACCCCGGCCCAGTTCCTGCCCTGTGCAGCTCCACTCCCACCTGTGGAATGAAACTATGTGGAAAAACCGATGATGTGCATCTATGGAGACTGTTCTGGGCCCTCCCCCTTCTGTGTGTGTGTGTGTGTGTCCATCAAAAACAATAAAAAAATAAATCTTAAAAAAAAAATTTAGAGCTCAGATTTGTGTGTGTGTGTGTGTGTGTGTGTGTGAGAAAAAGAGAAAGAGAGTCCTTTTACTAAATGATGGTGCAGCACAGCGTATGTGGCAACTGAGCACTTGAAATGTGTGTGGCTAGTGCAAAATGAAATATGCTGAGATTGCAAAATACACCTTGATTTCAAACAAGATTTATAAAAGATTGCATTCATACTTTTTCTTTTGATCATCTGTTGAAATTATAATATTTTTGATGTTGAAATATTTTGTAATATGTAATATTTTGGATACTCAAAATACACCCGTACATTAAAACATTTTTAAGTCATCCTGTGATGCTGTGATCATCTTAGTTGGGCTACTTTACTGCCATGAAATATCTGATAGAGATTGAATTCAGGAAAGAATTTCTTATTTTTTTGACTGAAAATTCAAAATAAATCTGGGCATGAAGTGGTTAAGTCAGACATTAAAGAGATTTGTTAAAATGTAAAGCAATACCATTCTTCAGACCAAATTGGTTCTTTGTTTTGGAAAATATTTTCTTATTAAAAAATATTATTTTAGGGGATGGCAGGATAGCTCAGCAGGTTGAATGTTTGCCTTGCAACTGCGAGGTCCGGGGATTGAATCCTGGCCCCAGCCTCTGCAAACCTATGTGCTGAACTGTGGTGCAACTAGTAATCATTGAGCTCTGTGGTGAACATTCCCAGCTCCTATGAGGGAGGCCCCCAGTTCAGCTCCCACCCTGCACAGCCTCACATCCACTTGTGTGAAATGAAACTATGTCACAACTAATGATGTACAACTGTGGAGACTGCTCTAGGCCCTCCCCCATTCTCTCTCTCAACTTCTCTCAAACAATAAAAAGAATTTTTATAAATTAAAAAATTTTTAAATATTATTTTAGTTAACATGTAATGGGTTTGTTATTTTTAAATGAGTTAAAAATTTTAATATGTATGTTTTATTATTCCTTTTTAATTTCAAATACAGTAAATATCGAGAGATAACTCACATAAACAAAAGCTTTTCAGAGTTCTCAGTAAGGTTTAAGAGTATAAAGAGTTTCTAAGACCAAAAAGTTTGAGAACCACTGATTTAGTCAACAGTCATTTTTTGGCCTATACACCAAACAGTGGTACTTAATGCCCACAGCCAGGGTATAAAGGAGAAAAGTCTGAGTCTTTGTCCTCCAGCAGCTCACATTGAGAGGGGAAAATGCTGAATATTAGATGGTCACTGTAGATTTATTTGTCTGAGTGCTCAAGTGAGGATGCACCATGGGGATTCTGGGAACACTGAACAGACTTATTCCTTTACTCAGATGAAGTACTACTGTTTTCCTGAGACCACCCCTGACTCCCTAAAAGGAATATAAAAGGCAGGGAGAAATCTCACAGAGGGAAAGGCAGGAAAAGCCAGTCCAGGCTGAAAGAATTACACATCATGTAACCAGAGGTGAGGCAGAGTATTCTGCTCAAAGAAGATCGAGTGTGTGTTTAACATGGCTGGTGAGTGTCCCACACAAAGATTTGTGAATGGGGAGGTTAAAAACAAACAAACAAAACCAGATATTGCAACATCTCTCCTTCTTTTCCCCATTAGCAGATGATCGTTGTCAACTTCTCCGTGTCACAAAGGAAGTGGGCATGAATGACTCAGCAGCAATGACCCATGGAAAGAGAACCAGGCCTATGAAATCTTAGGCTCTTCAAACTAAATCCATGCACTGCCTTGGAAAATCAATTTTGCTCCATAGTAAGTAGATGTTATACTTTCATATTCAAACAAACATATATATATCATGGCCTACAATGTAAAATTCATGAGCACTTCTGTGACAAAGCATAAAACTTAAGGAAATGTTCTATTGGCAATTGATTGCTTTGGGACTCATGGTACTCAAAAGGTTTTGCACATTAATTTCACCCTTTTGCACATGGAATTCACCCTTTTGTCACTTCCAAGATTAGGTTACAAAAGATGCTGACTTCTATCTTTTTCACATCCTCGCTCTGGCTGTCTCACTTGCTCACTCTGATGAACTGCAGTGCCACCCATTGTGAGCTTCCCTGTGGGGAAGACTCAGCTGGCAAGGAACTGAAAACAGCTTCCAGCCAACGGCCATTAAAAAACCTTATGAGCAGAGGCTCATAAGGAACTGGATCTGGCCAACAATCACATGGAAGTGAGTACTTCCCCAGTTGAGTTTCAAAATGACAACAGCCCAGATAAAACCTTGATTATATTCTAGGACAGACCCTAAGCCAGAGGACCAGCTACCGTAAGTTTTGCCAGATTCCTGACCTACAGAAACTGGGAGATGAAAAATATTGTTGTGTTAAGTCTTTACATTTTGGGGTCATTTGTTATGCAGCAATAGCTAACGAATGCATTTTCTTTTGTTACATTACAAATTGATGAAATTGTCTTTGCCTTTACTAAAACAGGGGAAAAGTCTGTGCCTGGCCAGTACTCTAGAAAATGTAGCAGGTTGGGACTGGGAAATCCATTCCTCAGGAGCAAATATTCACATCTGTTGTCTTTCTCCAAGGCACATTATGAAATTTAGTCTTTGACATGCTCTATCCAACAACCTCCCACTTCTGGAATTCCACAAAGCCAACAGAGCTGTGTCTAAGTGCCTCCATTCCAAGAGATGCTACTATTCACTTGAGTTCTCTAATCTCTCAACTTTAAAAATTCAATAAACCTGCTACTACTTGTCAAAGTTGACACCTTCCCCCATGGTGTCTTTGTTTCTCCTATTCAACTTCCTATCCTTCTTTTGATATTTACTCTTCCTGTCAGTGCTTGTATGTAGAGGATGGACTAATAAAGAGTATTTACCTTGTACTTCTGCTTTTTCTATTAGAAATTCTAATAGAAATTCTGTTAGAAATTTTCTAATAGAAATTCTAAATTTCTATTTCCAAATTTAGGCTGGATTTGCATATGGCAGGTAAATTGGATAGTACCTCTGTGAGAGCAGACATTTAGTTTAAAATTGGAAGGTGCTTGGGGTTAGCCAGCCTTCCAACCAACACAGAGCCCAGAACTCTTCTTAGAGGCTGTGTGAGCCCAAGTGTTTTGAGAATCAGACTCCAATCCCAGATTAAACATGGGAGGATCTGGTAAGGAAATCACCAGTGATGATACAAAAAACAGGGAGAGAATCAGAGAAGATTGGAAGCCAGTAAGATTGCAATAGGTGTCTGGCTTTGAGTGAAGGAGAGAAGGAAGGAAGGTTGGTAGGAGCAGCCTAGATTACCATGCAGTCCAAAATAATTCTCCAAAGCTCTCAGGGAGTCTTCAAGCCCAAGTCAGCTGACAGAGGGGTCTGAGGTCTTCCAGGAATAGGCTTGCCTTCGTCTTCTGCCATGCCTGTCACTGGCCAGTAGGAAGTGTGGCATCAGCACAGTCACATTAGTAAATTTCAAAGTGCAGCAGCTGGAGCCTTCAGGGAAACACATTTCCTGTAGGAGGTCTGCAAGGAGCATTCTCATGGCCACCACAGAGGCAGATGGCAATGAAAATTCTAGGAACTGGTGGGGAGCGGGTGGTTGGTTATTCTGGAATGCCAGCACCTCTCTATGAGTGATAAATCACAGCTTTTCTTTGTCTTTATTGAAAACATATGATCTTTGTCACCAAAGCAGCAGAACTGTGACATGTTTCATGATATATGTAGCTCATTTTCTGTGATGTCACATTTGCTATTTGTTCCTTCATTTCTTCTATTCTTTAGTCAGAAATACTTTTGAGAGACTAACTGTCCTGGTCACTAGAAAACCAACGACCAACAAGCCCACCATGGCGATATTACCTCGTTTTAGGAAAGATGAACAATAAAAATGTGAACAAATAAACAAAAAAAGCGGATGAACATTTCTGATCATGCGAATACCTTAAAGAAAACAGAGTGATACAATAAAGAATGACTTTTGAGAGGAGTGGGCAGAGATCCTATTATGTTCAATCCTGCTTTCTGCTACTTTCTTTTCTCATTCTTCACTCTCTTTTGGAACGCTGTGGCGGGTCATCTAACCCAACTCTGGTTTGTTTTCTTCCCCCGCATAAACATTGGCTTAGTCTCATCACTCCAACTTCTGCCTCCCCCTAACAATGTTATTGTTGGCAAGTTAGACCCCTATAATACTCTGCTTTCTTGTATGTCCCTCTATACACAAGGGACAGGGTTGGTCCTGCAGTGAGGAATATGCATTTCTTCTGCATTAGTAAGGCCCCTCATTTGTTTTTGGGCTATCTGTATTTTCCCTTTAAAAATATAACCCCAAACAAACAAGAATCAAACAAGTCATGTGAGAGTAAAGCCTACCAGGCCACACTCAGTTCTGGAAACACCAGGCCCGCCCCTAATTAATCACAGTGGTTGGAGCACTAGCCACACAGCTAGCTGAGGAGCAAGCCTGAAGAGGTAAGAGTACTGAGCTGGAAATCAGAAAACCTGTATCTTGCCCCCAGCTCTACCATTAATTAAATGTGTAACCTCAAATAAATCCCTTCCTCTCTGCTTCTTGGCATATCATAAATACACAATGTGTTTTATTGAATGAATGGAACAGGATCTTCAGCTATCACTTTCTGTATCAGCTAGAGAATAGTTTAAAGGGCTGTAACAAAAAGACCCCAGAATACAATGGCTTACACAACAGAAAGGATTACGTCTTTCTAATGTAACAGAATGGTGGTAAGCAGCAATGACTGACAGCTCTGCTCTATGAGATGATCTGAGACCCAGGTTACTTTTACTTTCTCTAGATCCTCTTAGGCTGATGCTGCATGGCTGACATCCATCAAGATCACATCCAAGCACCAGTCAGAGGGAAGAGGGAAAGAGAGTAGAAAGCAAGCAATTTCCTTTTAGGGGAATAATGTAGATGCTACACACTTCTGCTCTCATTCTACTAGCAAGAATCTGATCATGTGACCACAATGAACTTGAGAGAGGCTGGGAGATGTGGCCTCTGAGTAGCCAAGTTCCCTGAGAACGCCTGTGGAGGGGAGGGGCGAGGGGTGTTTGTTATTCAAATGAAAGGGAGCAAACAGACACACTTGGACATTTAGCAGTGTTGGCCATGCCTATGACAAGACCCCACACTTCAGTCTATGATTTCAACAAGGAATACATTTTGTTCTCACTATCTTCTGATCTCACTTTGTTTTGTTTTGTTTTTTCTTCAGAATTTTTCATTGATACCAGCTTTTAAGCCATTATTGGCCTGAAACTAATAACTATGGACATATGCATTTTAATATGGAGCACTTGGCTCCCACAAACCCTCAGGAGAGTCTTAAATTTTTTGTGGGGATTTTTTTTAAATTGGGGTTTCCCTTTTGATAGTAGTCTTAAAGTTGAATTTTACCATCTTCTGCACCATTCTAATGACTCCCCATCATCAAATCATGCCAGGGGCCTCGTGTGTAACTATGGCACAGATGTAGAGTTTGCACAGCAGGGTTATGTTCACCCCCAAATTAAAGCCAAATAAGTTAATAGTGTCCTGAACAAAGGAATTTTCCATAACCGTTCAAATAGAGAGAAATGGTGAACACTTGGGTCACCATATGGTAGCCATTAGGGTAAGCAAGCCTAAGTCAAAAGAACTAACGAGACAGCAGTCAGTATGTTCACATTCGAGAGGTAATTTAGTTTCAGCAAAACAACATCATCCTTCCCTTTAATGTTGTTAAATCAAATTACATTGACTTTGTAGTTTTATTGGATTGGATTGGATTGGATTGGAGTGGAGTGGAATGGAGTGGAATGGAATGGGATGGAATGGAATGGGATGGAATGGAATGGAAATTTAACTTGGTTTTGGTGTTACGGTATTCTTAGATAAAAGCTGTAAGTTTAAAAGTAGCATTGTAGGGGAAGCCGGGATGGCTCAGTGGGTTAAGTGCTCACTTTGCAGCCCCAGGGACCGAGGATCGAATCCCGGCCTTGGCCTGTGTGAACCCATATGCTGAACTGGGGAGTGCCCCCAGTTCAGTTCTCACCAGGGTGAAGACCCCAGCCCAGTTCCTGCCCTGTGCAGCCCTGCTCCCACCTGTGGAATGAAACTATGTGGAAAAACCGATGATGTGCAACTGTGGAGACTGTTCTGGGCCCTCCCCTTTATCTCTGTCTCTGTCTCTGTATCTCTCTCTCTGTCAAAAACAATAAAAAAATAAATCTTTAAAAGTAGCATTGTAAACAAATAACTGGAGTAAACACTGGGAGGAAAGTAGAAATTTTTTTCTCTCAAAGGGGCCCATATATTACTAAAGTTTAAAGAGCAGAGTTATCATGAATAATCCTAGAAGCCTGTGAGTAAATGATCCTTCCAGAGAGTGATTTTTCCTAGATTATGATTCTCACAGATCCTAAAACCTTTCTGCCCTGGTAACACTTACTGTAGATCTTGTTCTAGCTCTCCACTCAACCTCGATGCCTGCTCTGTTGTTGCCAACTTCAGCAGAATAAACATAGAGTTCTCTAACATTGGCAGCATTTCATGACCCATAGAAATGTATCCCAAGAGTTCATGTAGGTTACTTTTAGACTGCTGCTGAGTTCCTGCTGGGTAGCTAATTTCTGCTGTCTAAAAGGACAAGGAAATGAAAAGTTCCTTTCTTTGCCTCCTGTCTAACCCATGACTATAGTTTTGAGGGTAACTAGATGACAGGGGCAATAAACATGACACACACACCCCTACTCCCACCCGCCCAAAGCAATAGAGTAGAAAATGACATATATAGGGACTGGGTAGCAGCACATACATCAGTCTGTCTGGTGCTTGGAGATCCTTTGGGATGAGAGGTGCTATATATCTGTAAGTTATGGAGACGTTTAATCAACTATTCTCCCATTGACATGTGTTCTGTCCATGATTTACTGGCACCTCTGTTTACCTACAGGATAATGGTCCTGGTGGACAAGAGTACAAGAAATAAATGACTTGGTGGGTGATTAATTGTCCTGGAGCAGCACAGGGTCCAGCACCAAGGTCATTATTTCTATTGTGTGACAAGAAAGAAGGAAGGAACAGTGGGGCAATGTGCATAAGTAACAGGAGGAAGATTTCCTCACTGCTCAGGGAAGTGCTGCTGTCCCATTCTTCTCAGACGACCTGAAGGAGCCTGCCATAGTCCCAATTCTCCTCTCTGTCCTGAGCCTTCACAGCTGATCTTTTCTCATCCATTTGGCAGGGAGCTAGGGAAGTTTGGGGGATCCCTCTCATTCCATTCACTGCCAAGTACAAGGAGCACTGTGACCTTTGCCCTTTCTGGAGCTTGATAACACATGACGTCACTGAGGAGGCAGCTCTGGGCTCTGAGAATAAGAGGCTGCAGGGACGAATATAAATTCGGATTGAATGAAAACTATAAGAAAGGACAGTGCAAGAGCTCAGGGCACACAAAGGCATCAGCTTTGGGCATTTTAATGAACAAAACTGAGCATGTAACCCAGTTGTTCTAAACCCTTCTACTTACAGAGGGTGCCAAAAAATGTATTGACATTTTAAGAAAGGAAAAAATTGTATTAAAATGATAATACTCAATATATACCAATAACAAAAGATGAATACAAGTCACATTGCCTTCTGCAATTACATGAGGAGTTCAAAGTGGTTACTATCAGTGTCTAGACACTTCTGGTTACAGAGAACAACTACTTGAGCAACATTGACTAAAGTGTCCACTTGTATCACTGCACATGCCATTTCAATTTACCATGTGTTTCAAACTTATGAATGCATGACCCTGCTAGGCATGTTGGAGTTTCTGTTGCATACTCGTGCCTCCATTGTCATACTTTTACAATGTTCTCCAATTTCAAATACCACTTTAAAATGGTCTTGTGCTCCTCAAGCAACAACCATGCTCCCACCATTTTCTTTGACTGTTCTGCCTGTTGCATGGTGACACTAGCATTCATTTAACACCATCTTTTGAGCGAAGTGTGGCATTTGTCACACTACACATTGCTACCTTCGTGCAACTTTGAAAAGTAGTACATAGATAACATCTCTTGAAATGTGTACACATGTTTTAAATATATATATATTTTTTTTTATTCTTGACAGAGAGAGAGAGAGAGAGAGAGAGAGGTACAGAGACAGAGAGAGAACTGAACTGGGGGAACTCCCAGTTCAGCATATGGTTCCGCACGGGCCGGGGCCGGGATTCGATCCCCGGTCCCCGGCACTGCAAAGTGAGCGCTCAACCCACTGAGCCATCCGGCTTCCCCACACGTTTTAGCACCCCCAGTATTAGAAACTTTTCACTTGGGAACCTTAAAAAAAATACCAGTGTCCAGGTCTCACCCTCGATCAATTAAATCGGCATCTCTGGGAGAGACGTGTGGGCAGCAGCACTGCTGTAAACCACTGATCTAATGGAAATGGGATTCTTCAGCTTTGGGGGTAACTGTCTGGGAGCCGTGGGGCATTGATTTCATTAGTAAGTCCCTCATTAGCCTAAAGGGAAGGAAAACAACACAAGCTGCTGGAGAATTATTCCAGCTCTAACATGACTGCTACCAAAGGGAGAAATAAATCACTGAGGAAGGAAGCTGCCTTGTTGTAACTAGTCTGGGTTTTAATAGCCCATCAGCTCTGGTTTAAATGCTTTTTGATAGCACTGAGCATTTGACCTTAAGCAAAGCACTTGGATTTAACCTTGACATTTACCATAATTAAACAAAGAAGATCTTGCTCATTAAATATTATTTTTGTTTCTTGGGCCATGAACTGAATGGTGAATGAGATTCCATTTCAGGCAATGCAATGGCATGACCTTCAATTCCTCTCAGCTGTTAGCAAACCCCAGTGCGCCCTCAACCCAAGGCAGGAGGGAGGCTGGCATTTCCCACAGACTCTCTTTGCTACTTACTGTCAGCTACTGGGAAATATCACAGAGGCCAGCATCCTCCAAAGGGAGGATGGGTCAAACGCCAGGGAGAGGTAGGCAGCCCCATCCCGACTCTCATGGATGGGGTTTATAACTCCCTGAGACCCACATCCACTGAAATGTGGGAGTGGATCATTTTTGGCAATATTTGCTAAGTTCATGTTGAAAACTCAACTCTCTCCTATCCCCAGCAATGAGCCTCTGACAGCCAATTTGCAAAGAATTACCTCTATCTGTCACCATGATGGATTGAACCAGAGGTGGGCAACTCCTGCAAATCGAGTTGATGCAAGCTCCTCCAGGAATTGGAGGTGGAAACAAGAAGAGAGAGTATGACTTTATTTGAAGATGGGAACTGTACAATGGACACATTCCCGCTGCCACATGAGCCAAGCAGAGGAAGCCAGTCTCCAGGGAATAAGAAGACCAGAGCAGACGAGAGCAGGGGCTAGAGACCCAGGATGAATCTGGCTTGTGTTCTGGTCCCTGATCCGAGATCATTCCCATGGCCCCTATTTGTTCCTCTGGTTGACTGCAAAAGACACAGTGTGTCTTTACAATAAACTCCCACTTTAGCAAATTCTCTGAAAGGGTTATGTTAGTTCTACCATGGTTTCTTGCTATATAGTTATTGAATATGCGTTTTCCTTAAAACCTAGAACTTTCTTTAACTACATCTCTACCATTCTAGTTATTCTGTCCTTAGTAGCTACTGCACATAGCCTTGCCAAGGCTTGAGTCACCACTTCTCCCACCAATTCTGCAAATGTAGTGTTCCTATGGCTTCCCTATTGTGCATCTGCACTACGCTAGGCACAGCAATGGCTGTTCTAAATGGATCTTATTTAATCCTTACAATAATCATGTCAACCAACTACCATAAGCCCCATTTTATAGGCGAAATGGAGGTGGAAAAAGGATCGATTACTTTTCCAAGGTTTCAAAGTGAGTGATGTGATAAATACAGGAGTTAAAAAACTCAGGCCCATCTTTAATAAAAGTGTCTGCTCATCCCTCTACGTCCCACTTATGACTGCTCTAACCACAAAGCTGCCAGTGGCCACACACCACTGCCATCCTGTTGCCGCTGCAGCTGCTAAAGAATGAGAACTTCTGTGTAACACTCTGATTTGTCACTGTCATTTTGTGGGGAGAGAACAACTTCTGGATGGTGTGCGAACTCACAAAGTCTCACGCACCCCCAGAAACCCTTTACTTCTTGTGTTCTGCTAGCCATTGTATCAGTAAGAGTGAAAATGTGTCTGTGTCTGTTCAGTATAGACTCCTTTGGGCTGTCTACAAAAAAGATGGACTAGAGAAAAGTAAAATGTTTAAATGCCAGTTTATATTATACTCCACTGCTGTCTCTGGAGACTTGTCCAAACATCAACTCTCATGCAAAAAATGACTTAACCAGAATGTACATGCAAAACCAGCAAATGCTTTCCAAAAATGTTGACAGCCTTTTTCCAAAATCCTAATTATTGGGCCTTTTCTAGTTAGTCCACAGGATGACGAACGCCTTTCCCATTGTGCATCTACCCTTTATATGACTGGAGTTTGTTCCTTCTCCTTTGGAACAATGCCCTGGTTTTGTCCATGCTAAACTTCCCCCTGCTTGTCATTGGCTATTTCTCTATCTCCTTCA
>PVKE010039279.1:0-15078 GCA_004027555.1 Craseonycteris thonglongyai
CAACCAATGTCACCCCATTAAATTTAACAATAAAAAAATTAATTAATTAATTAATTAAAAAAAAATCAGAAGGAATATCTCATCTGCAGAGGTCTCCCCAAGAGGAACAAGGAGCCCCAAACCCACACCGGGCTCTCCAGCCCAGGTTTTCAATGTCCATATGTTCTATGAAAACTAATGGAAATTGTGGCTGTGTGAAATGAAGGGTGGCTGGAGCCCCAGGCACTCCTCTTAAAGGGCACACAAACACATTTATTCACTGACAGACTCACTCACTCTGATCTCCAGCCCTGGGGCAGCAGCTTGAAAGGCACTAGGAACATATAGGGAGGGATCAAATTTTCTGACTTCAGGGTGAGGGCTGAAGGGGCAGTTTTCTCTCAAAAAGAGAAGCTGGTAGAAATCATTGTTTCTTTGTTGAGATCTCCCTGCTCCCAGTGTGCAGACATCAATGGCCACCATAGCTGAGTCTCCATCAATCTGTCTAACCCTATTCATGTGCCCTGATTCCCTGAGACCCCACCCCACCCAATTTTCAGGCCCACCCAAGCTGCTTCCAGTGGCTTTTCTGTATAAATGGCCTGTCTTGGCTCATGCTGCAGAGTTTCCTAAAGCCTCTCAACAGTTCACAGGACCCAAGCAAACAACTTTTGGCTTTGGCATGTCCAATATCTCTGTCTGAGCAACCCTAAGACTTGCTGTAGTGACAGCCAGCCACAGTTCCTGGCTAGGCCTCTGAGACACCTCCAAAGCCAGTGAGGGCAGCAGTTATCGGTGGACTGCTTTGTGGCTCATGCCAGGTGGTCCCAGGCAGGGCTCAACTACAACAGGATAGCACACACAACCTATAGAAGAGACACACCTGGAGTATCTAGCTCAGGTGACCAGGCAAACTATGCTATTGAGCCTCACAGCACACCTACTACAGAAGGCCACTTAACTAACACAGGAGACAGAGCAGCCCTTCATGAGACATAGAAACAAACACAGGGAGGCAACATGGACAGAAAAAGAAATATGTCCCAAATGAAAGAACATAACAAACCTCCAGAAAATGAATCAAACAAAAGGGAGACAAGCAATCTACCAGATGCAGAGTTCAAAACAATGGTTATAAGGATTCTCAATGAACCAAAGGTGAACTTCAACAAAGAAACAGAAAACATAAAAATGGAGATAGAAAACATAAAAAAGAATCAATCAGAAGTAAAGAATATAATAATTGAAATGAAGAACAGATTAAAGGGAATCAATATACGATAAAGCAGAGAATCAAATCAGCAATTTAGGAGATAAGGTAGCATGAAACACAAATAGAAGAGAAAAAACAAAAGAATCCCCCCCAAAAGAATATAGTTTAAGGGATATCTGGGACAATATCAACTGTACCCACATTCACATCATAGAGGGTACCAGAAGGAGAAAAGAGAGCAAGAAGTCAAAAACCTATCTGAAGAAATAATGACAAAATCTTCCCTAACTTTGTGAAAGAATTAAATATATAAGTCAAGGAAATGCAGAGAGTCCCAATCAAGATAACCCAAACAAGCCATACTAAGGCACACTGTATTAAAATGCCAGAAGTTAAAGACAAAGAATCTTAAAGGCAGCAGAAGAGCAACTAGTTACCTAGCAATAAAAGGGAGCTCCAATAGGATTGTCAGCCAACTTCTCAACAGAAATTTTGCAGGCCAAAAAGGATTCGCAGAAAATATTTAAAGTGAAAAACAGTGAGGACTTATTAATTCTGACAATTAAGTTCACAAACTCACCCTAGAGAGAGTGCTATATACCTCATTGCTGAATATCACTGGAGTCACCTTCAAAGTACTCCCCTTGGGAAACAATGCACTGACACCAGTGCCTAGTCCACCCTTCAAAGCAATTTTGGAACTCTTTCTGGAAAGGCTGTTGGAACCATCATCATATTACCTTTGATGTCCTGAATGTCACCAAAATGTCTTCTTTTAATATTTCCTTTATTTTCTGGTAAAGAAAAACATCTTGGGGGGCCAGATAATGTGAGTAGGTAGAATGTTCTATTACAGTTATCTGTTGATTGACTAAATTCTTCCTCATGGACAGTCATGTGAGCTGGTGCATTGTAGTGATGCAAGAACCATGAGTTGTTGGCAAAAAGTTCAGATCATTTTCATCTAACTTTTTCATGCAGCATTTTCAGTATGTCCAAATTGTCAACTTGGTTGACTGTTTGTCCAGTTGGTACAAATTCATAATGAACAATTCTTCTGATATCAAAAAAAGGTTAGCAACATTGGTTTGACTCTTGATTTGGACTGATGGAACTTTTTGGTCATGGAAAATTGGCTGACTTGAACTGTGTACTTGGATGCTTTGTCTCGCGGTCATATTGGTACACTCATGTTTCATCACCGGTGATAACACAGCCCAAAAGATTATCTTGCCTCTCCAAAAGGTCTTGAAAAACTTTGACTCACCTTTGTTTTTGTTCATCAGTGAGCCCCTTTGAGACCATTCTTGTACACACCTTTCTCATGCCAAGATTTTCAGTGAAGATTCTCCTAAATGTTTCTCTATCAATGCTTATTGGTCTGCTGTGCTTCTCACAGTCAGTCAACAATCTTGGTGCAAAATTAGAAGAATTTTTACAATGTTTTTGTCAGTTCTGCTCATTATTGGCTGCCTTGACCTTTCTTCATCAGTGACACTTTCTCTGCGCTCAGAAAAATGTTTAATCCATTAGTACACTGCCATTGTCTTCATGGCATTACCCCCATAAATTTGGACTAACATGTACCTGATTTAACTTTCACTCTTGCCAAATTTAACAATAAATTTAATGTTTGTTCGTTGCTCTAATTTAGGCTCTGACATTCTCGTGACAGCACACAAAAACATGCAACAACAATAGTGAACGCCACTCAGCAAGACACCACCACACATTAACATGAATGCAGCTGTGAGACACTGATATACCAAGATAATGAAACCTAACCAAGTTGTTCGTACAGTGCTGCCAATGTAAGTGTACAGTGGCAAGTTCACAAACTTAATTTTCACACCTCATACAATCAAGATTACTCTACCCAGCAAAACTATCATTTAAAATCAAAGGATATATAGTGTGTCTAGACAAGAATAAGCTAAAGAGTTCTACAGCACTAAACTAGAATTATACTATAAGAAATCTTAGAGGGACTTCTTTAAGAAGAAAAATATGAATAATAGAATATCAATAATTATATATCTATCAACAATTACTTTAAATGTTTTTATGGATTAAATGCTCCTATCAAAAGATAGAGTGACTGAATGGATAAGAAACAAAATCCTTATGTATACTCCCTACAAGTGACATTTCAGATCAAGACGCAAACAGACTGAAAATAAAGAGATGAAAAAAGATATTCTATGGAAACAAACAAAAAAACCAGAGTAGCAATACTTACACCTGACAAACTAGACTTGAAACAAAAACTATAACAAGAAACAAAAGACCCAGTAATCCCATTTCAGGATATTTATCAGAAGAAACTCAAAATGCTATTTTGAGGGGACTTGTGAGCCCATATGTTTATTGCAGCATTGTTTACAATGACCAAGATGTAGAAGCAGCCTGGATGTCCATCAGTGTATGAGTGGATAAAGAGGAGGTGGTACATATATGCAATGGAATATTGTTCAGCCATGAAAGAGAATGGGTCCTTGCCATCCGAAGCAGCATAGATGGATTTGGAGTGTGTTATGCTGAGTAGATTATGTCAGATAGAGAAAGACAGGTGCAATGTGATTTTGCTTATATGTGAAATCTAAAGAACAAAGCAAACAAACAAAACAGAAATAAAATGTATAGAGAACATTTTTATGATTGCCCAACAGGAGGGGATTTGGGGTTGGGTAAAAATGGAGGGAGAGATTAAGAAGTACAAATTGGTTGTTACATAATATTAATGGAGTTGTAGGGTACAGCATAAGGAATATAGTCAATAAAATTGTAATAACTATGTATGGTGTCAGATGGGCACTAGACTAGTCAGAGGAATAATTTATTAAATCATATCAATGTCCAACCACTATTCTATACAGCTAAAATTAATATTAAATAATATTGAATGACAACTGCAACTGAAAACTTTAAAAGGAGGGAAAAGGAAATAGGAACGAGAGGTTCAAATTTCCAGGCAAAAAAACAAATAAATAATGAGGATGTAATGTACAGCATAGGGAATATAGTCAACAATATTGTGATAAGATGGTATGGTGTCAGGTGGTTGCTGGACTTACAGTTATCACTTCTTTAGGTATATGAATGTAGATAACTATTGTGTGCACTCAAAAGTAACATAATATGTTAGCTGTATTTCAATTAAATTTAAAACTAAGGTGAAATGATACATAATCCTTATTGTATTAATCTTACTCTCACTTTTGTCTTTTTTTTTTTTTGACAACAGAAATTACAGATCAGGATACAGTAAATATTTTTACTCAAGGTAAGTTTTAAACTTATTTTGTAAATATGGTCTACCAGGATATAAAAAGTAAGTGTTCAAGTCATTTGTCCTCTTTCCCAAGGCAATGCCTTTTGAGGTGGTGTCTTTATTCTTAGTTCACTTACATGGGTTGTTGTTGAGATTAGACATTACTGATTCCATTGGCCCGTGGAGCGATATTATGTTTCCCCCTCCTTTTAGAACAATGAAGAGGTAGCAATGGCATTCCACCCACTCTATATCAAGTTTGACCTCATGAAATATTTCTTGGCAGCTTTAGAAAGCATTTTCTGCCCTGATTCTATGGTGGCATTTTTGTAGACATGTAAATTATGTTTTGAGATACCGATTAATATGGCTTCTCCTAACCACCAGAATAGCTTTCTTTGTTGTGGATTTAGGTTAATTATAAAGTAAATTTGTAAAAAATATTGTCAGTTTTACATCTATGACACAAAGGAAAAGTCACTACTTTCCAATGTCATTCTATACACTGTCAGGTTGAAACATCATCCCTAGAAAGAGCAATTTACTTCTGGACTGATAAAATGTAGTTAGAAGTTTGTTCAGTATGCCTTGATAGCTAGCCTATCTCAGATATTTATGTAATGTTACAACATAATGCCACCTTTATGAATATCTTTCAACTTAATCGTATACTTAATTCATGCTTCGTTTTAATAAAAAATGTGCTTAAGTAAATTACTAGAGAATTTGGTTGGAGGAGACAGCGAAGGAACCTGTATTCCATGTGTATTTGTAATAGAAGTGTGGTCCTTCTCTATCTGGGAAGTTTGTTAGAAAAAAGTTTTTGGATGGTTGTCCTACTGAAGCAGTGTCACTACTTTAGAGTTAGTTCAGCAATAGAAATTATTGGTGGTGACTTACTTATAATTTTCTATTAATAGACTAAACAAGAGGAAATAAATCATGGGGATGGGAGTTAGAGGCATTGAGTGATCAGCGCATCTCAGCCCATTTCAGTTTTGACCACTGAAGTTTCATGGGCTCTCCTAAGATGTTTAAACCTCATCTAGATACTTAGCAACTCTGTTACCCTTGAGATGTTCTGTGGACCTAAATAAATTTCTTTTCAGGATTTCTTTAAAGTAATTCCTTGAAGTTACTACCAGTAAATCTTAAACATGCTTACTACACACACACAAACACACACACACTAGAGTTAATTATACAAGGTGATGGATGTGTTAATTATCTTGATCTGAGATATCATTCAACAGTGCATATGTATATCAAATATTCATGTTGTATACTTTAAATATATTCAGTTAGGAAATGTTGGGATGGCTGGGTTGAGCAGTCACTTTGCAGCCCTGGGGTCCAAGGATCATATCCAGCCCCAGCCCATACAGGCGCCATATGCTGAACTGGATGTGCCCCCAGATCAGTTCTCACTGAGGCAAGCTTCCCATGTGGGAGGCCCCCAACCCAGTTCCTGCCCTGCGCAGCCCCGCACCCACCTGTGGAGAGAAACTATATTGAAAATTAATGATGTACTCCTATGAAGACTACTCTTGGCCCTCCCCCTTCTCTCTGTCTCTCCTTTTCTCTCTCTCTGTCAAAAACAATAAAAATAAATCTTTAAATATATTCAATTGCATTTGTCATTTATTACTCAATAAATTTGGTGGGGGGAAATGCAGTTTCTGAATTGTTTCCTAGTGTGGGCCTACGAGTCATTTCTTTTCTTTTTTTTTAGCTTGATGTACAAACAACAAATTAAATTTTAGATATTTAAATATACGGTGTCATACTTGACACACACACACACACATATATTGTGAAAAGATTCCCGTCTATCACATTTTAACACATCCATCACCTCACATAGTTACCCTGCTTATTTTGTTCTATTCTCTTAGCAAAATTCAATGATACAATACAATGTTATCAACTATACAGTCACCATGTTATATATTATATCCTCAGATCTTATTCACCTTAGAGCTGAAAGTGTGTACCTTTTTACCAAACTCTCCTTATTTGCTCCATGCTGGTACCTGGCAACCACCTTCTACTCTTTGTTTCTATGAGTTAGACATTTCTTTTTATGTGATACCATGCATGCAGTAGCTGTCTTTGTCTGGATCATTTCACTTAGCACAATACCCTCCAGATTCATCCATGTTGTTGCAAATGAGAGGATTTCTTCTTTTTAATAATCTTCCATTGTATGTGTACACACATACATTCACACATACATATACTGCAGATCCACAAACTACATTTGAGTAGCACAGTTATAGAAAACATGGATATTCTCTACACATACATATACTGCAGATACACAAACTACATTTGAGTAGCACAGTTATAGAGAACATGGATATTCTCTAGTGAACTTGTGGTCTGAGCGGATAGATACAACACTGACCTATCTTGACCCCCACATATGAGGAATTCCAGAGAACTGTGAAGCTGTTCCAGAATTTGAAGATACATACCAATTAAGTTCAGAAATTGTTCTCTAAAATGCAGTTCATAGACAATAGTAGTCATATAAGTACTCTAAAAATATAACATATTAAACATACTTTTGGAAAAGCTAGTATGTCTTGGGGAAGAACACATAAAAAACAGAAAAGTCATAAATGATAGTGAGATTCTTGCAATATCTCCCAAAAGTAAATGAATCATGGTCTCAGTACATTAATGCTCTTTTCTCACTAGAATGTGGGGCCCGTCCGGACTTAATGACATTGTCTGAAGAAAGAGTAGTGGGAGGCACCAAGGCTGAGGAAGGAGATTGGCCATGGCAAGTCAGTCTACAGTTGAATAACATTCACCACTGTGGAGGCGTCCTGATCAGCAAAACATGGATCCTGACAGCAGCTCACTGCTTCAACAGGTGAGGCCACTGCTCTCTACCCATCTGGAACAATTAGGAGAGATATACAAGGGCTGTGCAGATAATATCCAGCCATGGGGAACTGTTCTGATTGTATTAACAACAACTGGATTTTTTCTAGACAGCCCTTGAGGAATCTACATGAGGAATCTACTCATAATCCTAGGTTGAGTTAGAAATAAGATTGACTTAGGAATAATTGAATGTATTTAAAAAATGAGTAGTTTCTTCCTAGTCATGATAGCAAAAATATTTTTTCTCCTTCAGATTCATAATTTATTCCTATTTCTCTGTTTCAAGTAATAGTCTATCATCGTGGTAAAGAACAAAGATTTATACATCAGAATGTTTGATTTAAATCCTAGCTATAAAAGTCAGGAAATGTACTGAGCCTCCATAAGCCTCTTGTTTTGTTTTGTTTTTTAAATCGAGGACACATAGGGACATACTCTTACCTGTCTTAGTGTTATTGGTAAAATTAAATACACTAATGTAATTATATGTTAAATATTAGCAAAATTAACTGCTGCAGGAAATTTTGCACATTATATCATGTAAGCTAATTAATAGTTTGAAAACTGATCTCAGATTATCCTATGCCATTAATTTATGTATTCTTCTGAAAGTTACTGGGTGTCTATAATAAGCACAGTATTACCTATCATAAACACTAATTAAACAAGCCACTTTAAAGTAGACTATATGCTAATGTTGAGGTAGACGTGTACAAAAGTAATGATCAATTATAGGTAGTAGCATAAATAAAATTAATTTAAGCAACTTACAAAGAATTCTTACTTGATGTGAATAATGGCTGTTGCTAACATTAGAGAAATAAACTGCCAACAGATAGTAGTAGACATAAACTTACCCTGTTGCCATAAAGATTCTATTGCTAATAATAGAAGGACTTTAGACTTCAGTGTGATGAAAACCTATTAGGTTCAGACCTACCTTGTTATTGGGGGGTCCTAGACCCCATTGCTGGAAACTAAATTCAAAAAGTTCATTCAGAAAGGTGGTAATCTGAACTCAAGTATGTCTCTGATCATGTCATATACACTTTCTTCTCAGACTTTTTAAATAACCACTCTCCTAAAACCCAACCTCCTTGCCACACACTCAAAGCCCTCCAATTAGATTAAATTTCCCCCTGGACTCTGCCTACATTTTACCACTTAAGCGCACTCGCTCAACAAGCATCTTTCTTTAAAATGTTAATATCCCTTCCAAACCTCCATTTCTTTCTATTCCGAATCTTCACTATTTCTAAGATATCCTTTATGGATTCGAGGATACTGCCTAATAACACAATGCCTATTACAAAAGTGTTTGTTAAGTTAAGAAGAAAAGTTTAAGAAGGCTAGTTTACAGTCTCTAAACAAAAGTTTTGGGAAACACCAAATTATTTTGAATTTTTCTTATGCCTATCTTGTAAGTTAACTTTTTTACACAATAAACAAAATTTGAAATGATCAAATTTCTGATTTAGATTGACGCATTTATTGCTATGTACCAGAAAACACAAGAGATAAAATTGACAAAAACATTTCAGTCTTCATTGCTACCTGAAAGGCCAAAGAACAGGAATGGCACTAATTGATTTTAACCAACCCTGAGTATCGGAAGCAGAAATGCAAATACCTGGACTGAGCAAGCACTTGATGTAACCAAATACAGACAGTCCTGGATTCTAAGCCCATTCAGACCCAACCACTAAACACTAAGTAAACGCCATCACTATAATGAAAGCCACAGTTATAATATCGCCAATGATAACCACAGGAATCCATGATTTTAAAAGCATTAGAACATCTTTGAATTTTGCCTCCCCAAATCTTTCCATGAAGGATTCATGAGAGCTGACAAGCTACATGAACCTTGTATTGGCACTCTCCCTGTGGACATGATTTTTCAATGGGAGCCTGTCAGTGAGGATTTGTTTGGAGCATGACCAGGTTTACATTAAGGTACATTAAAGAAATGAAGACTTCACAGAAAGGAGTCTTGAACTGTTACCTTCTCTATGAAGCTTTCCCTGATGTTTTCTTTCCTTCCCTACCTTAAGAAATTTGTTTATCTTCAACACTAGTCCCTGTAATTGGATAGTTTGTCATTTAGTCTCCTCCATTAGTTTGTAGAGCTGCTCAAGAACAAAACCATACTTATTATATTTTTATGCCCAGAGACTCATACTATTTGTTATATAAACCTTAGCAAAGGTTTCTTGAATTGTAACTAATGAAAATACAGTAGACTCTCTGTTAACTGAAACTCAAGCCAGTTAACAAAGAATCTACTTATATTTATTGCATCCACCAATCCCCATGAGTGTGGGTTAATTGAGAGTCTATTGTAATAGTTGCCTTCCCTGAGTGCTTATCTTGTGCTAAGCATTATGCTTGACATACTTTACTTGTCTCAATTAATATAACTGTGTGAGAGAGAGTATCATCAATCACAGTTTACACATTAAATAAACTGAGAATTAGAGATTTTAAGTAACTTGCCCTAAATAACACTACTGATATGCAGCATAGCCAAGATTGAATTCCTAACATAACTGGTTCCAAAAGCATGCTCTTACTCATTTGGAGAAAATGAAAGAAAGGGAGGGAGATAAGAATATCTTTTAAATTTTTCACTGTAAAGACTGAGCAAAAGTATTTCAATGTTGAAAATCCAAATGTTTGCTTATATAAAAACACCAACCTAAGATACGTTTTCTAAAATCTTCCTATGTATCTTATGGGTGAAAAGGGGGAAAAGATTAATAAATACAGATTGATAATTACAAAATAGTTATTGGGCTGTAAGTATAGCATAAGAAATATAGTAGGGAAGCCGGGATGGCTCAGTGGGTTAGGCACTCACTTTGTAGCCCCAGGGACAGAGGATTGAATCCCGGCCCCGGCCCATGCAGACCCATATGCTAAACTGGGGAGTGCCCCCAGTTTAGTTCTCATTGGGGCAAGACCCCGGCCCAGTTCCTGCCCTGTGCAGCCCCAAGCCCACCTGTGGAATGAAACTATGTGGAAAAACTGATGATGTGCAACTATGGAGACTGTTCTGGGCCCTCCCCCTTCTCTCTGTCTCTGTCTCTGTATCTCTCTCTCTGTCAAAAACAATAAATAAATCTTTAAAAAAAAAGAAATATAGTCAATAATATTGTAATAAATTCACTCATATAAGCTATTGTACCTTGTAAGAGCATTTTCCAGTTATATAACTTTTATTTTCTGTATCAATTCTACAATCTATATCTAAACTTAACAAACCTCTTAAATGGTTATTTGGAGGGTTTTTTTTGGGGGGGGGGTGTTTGTTTGTTTTGTTTTGTTGTTGAATTTATTGGGGTGACATTAATTGATATCAATTACATTGTTTCCAGGTATACAGGTTATTTGGTTTTTATTGCACATTTTATTTGTATTTTCCCTTAGGGACATATTGAGTTAATCAATTCTACAATTTGCAGATCCTTATTTGCATCAATCTGTACAAGACCTTTTCCTGATTTTATCATATTTTTTTCCAATTTCATACCTGGACCTTACTTCCTCTGTCCTCCTTACCATCTCACACTAATATTTGGCATATGTCATTAAATGTATTTGCCTGAAAAATTTATAGTTCTTTTTTTGTTTGGGGTTTGGTTTTTTGGTGGGGAGGGGGAAACAGGCAACCCGGGGAATGTGAATCTGGCCCTTCACTGTGTCAGTCATATTCCTTCCTCCAAGTTGGTTGCTCTAACTTCCCACTGCCACAGAGAGGGTGTGACAGCATGTGCACGTGTGCATGCACACACACACACCTTCATGTATGCCTCTCTATAAACATTTAAGAATTTCTCTGAAATATGTGTCCCAAAACACTCCAGAATGCTTTCAAGAAGTTTACACCTTAACCAGTAATGCAAGAATTTAAACTTCTCCTCACTGACATAATATTATCATTTTTAATTTTTGTCACTCTTACAAATATACATTAGATGCTCATTAATGTTATAATTACTATTTCTCAGCTTACTAGTGAATTTGCATTTTTTTTACATCTATTAACTGTTTGAACTTCTCCTTCCATGAATTGCCTATTAATATATTTCACTCATTTAATAATTGCTTTTCTGTCCATTTATTATTGGCTTACAAACATTTTTCCTTATTTACTACAGAAATTTTAGATATTAAACAATGCAAGTATTTTCTCGTGGATTCTTATCCATCTGGTAAACCTGCCTATAGTATACTTAATTTTGATTCCATAAAATTAATTTATTTTTAACCTATGGTTTGTGTTTTGAGAGCTAGACTAAAAAGTCCCAATTTGGGGATGCTGGGATAGCTCAATAGGTTGAATGCTTACCTTGCAACCACGAGGTCCAGGGATCAAATCTTAGCCCCAGCCCATGCAAACCTATATGCTGAACTGGGGCATGACTCCTATGTGGAAGGTCCCTAGTTCAGTTCCCACCCCACATGTCCCCATATCTACCTGTGTGGAATGAAACTACTATGTTGAGACTAATGATGTACAACTATGGAGACTGCTCTGGCCACACACACACACACACACACACACACACACCTCTGTTTTTTTTCTCTCTTTCTGTCTCTCTCTCTCTCTCTCAAACAATAAAATAAATCTTTTTAAAAATCCTTTAAAAAATAAGACCCAATTTCTAGGCCATTAAGAAAAAGTGCTATATTTAAAAAATATATATTTTTTAGTGTTTTTGAGAGAAGGTAAGAGAGAGAGAAAAGCAGAGGGCCCAGAGCAGTCTCCATAATTATACATCATTAGTTGTAACGTAGTTTCTTCATTCCACACAGGTGGATGTGGGGCCATGCAGAGCAGGAACTGAACTGGGGGCCTCCCGCGTGGGAGGCAAGAACCTTCCCTGCCATCCCACAGTGATCAGTTGAGCCACATTCAGTATATGGGTTTTCACGGACCAGGCTCAGGATTCCATCCCCAGACCTCACATCTGTAAGGCAACACTCAACCTATTGAACTATCTCGGCATCTCCCTACATTTTTTTATACACACACAGACCAAAATCTTTAAGCAGCATCACACAGTACAGAAAAATTATTCATTAATTAATAAGACAGAAGTCCTTTATCATCACCACTACTTAAGTGGAGCTCCTGGATAAAGGTAGGAAAAAGGAAAAAATAAGGATAGGAAGGAATGAGTTAAAACTAAAGTGAATATTATTTCAGACTTCTTGGTTCCTTGGGTGGGAGGGTGTAGGAAAGGGAGAAATCAAAGAAGAGTTTTGTATTATTCTACTTATCATCAAAGCATCAAAATGCCTCATTTGAACATAAAAGCACCAAGATGTTCACCAACTTAAGATATGTTCTCTGAATTTTTCTATGAATATTATGGGTGAAAAGAAGGAAGAGATTATTAAGTACAAATTAATAATTACAGAATAGTGATGGGGATTTAAAGTATAGCATGAGGAAATAGTCAATAACATTGTAATAACTATGCATGGTGTGAAATAGCTACTAGATTTATCAGGGTGATCACCTCATAAGTTACATAAAGTCTCATCGCTATGTTGTATGCCTGAAACTAATATAATGTTGCGTGTCAACTTCAATAGAAAAACAAAATAAATATTAAAAAATAAAATCTTTCTATGTTTCTTTAGATAATGTTCACTCTTTGTGCCAGTAGAGAATAAAACTCATTACTATTATAGCTATATAATACAGAAATACATATATAGCAAAGAGAAGTTGATCAAATCATTCCTAGATGGGGGGACGGGGGGACGGGGGGTGGGGCAATGACAAACACAAAATCTGAGTATTTAAAATTTTCACAAATTTTCTACTTAAATCCATATATATATATATTTTTTTTTTTCTTTTTAGGGACTCTAATCCTCGTAGATGGACTGCCACGTTTGGTATTTCTATAGCATTTCCTAAGCTGAGAATAAACGTAAAGACTATTTTAACTCATAAGAATTATGATTCTACAACTCATGAAAATGATGTTGCAGCTGTCCAACTTGACAGAGATGTCAGCTTTACCAAAAATATCCATAGGGTGTGTCTCCCAGTGGCAACCCAAAATATTCCACCTGGCTCCATTGCTTACGTAACAGGATGGGGATCTAGAAGATATCGTGGTAAGTGTCTCAGGAAAACTAAAACAAAAACAACCACACATCTGGTCCTTGCTATTATATTATTATTTTATTAATTAGGGAACATCTGAAGGACAGGGTCTATGGGCAGAATCATCTTATGTTCTGGTCATCCTAAACTCTAGTTATTCCTGAGTTTCCTCAGCAAACCAAAGTAATACCCCTAGAAACTACGGGGAATTCTCAAACATAGTAATAGAGCAATGTAAAATAAAGTGAGGAAGATCATAAGTTCTTCAATTATGTTGAGACTTCATAGGACTTAGATGGCTTCTATACAAAGAAAATTTGAAAATTTTATAAAGAGAACTTGGCTAGGTATTTTCTAAAGGTTTTTTAATACTCTTTAAGGTATTAATAACCATTTAAGCTATTGTGGAACAAACTAAATCCTGCCTGGAGCAAGAAACTCTATGTGTACATAAGCATTTCTCAAAACTGTTTATTGAATGAATAAAATGGAAATAAATGTGAGGGCAACGTGAGAGCAAAGAGGGCCAGGGAAAAGTAAAAGTATGAGCAAGAAGTGAAAGGACAGCATTAACCCAATTGCTGTGGGTTTAGGAGCCTCTCCAAGGAATAATAGAAACATTTAATTGTCCAAGAAAATATTTTGTTGTGCTCACATGGCCTGAAGATAAAATCTGTGCCAATCATAAAAATGACTGTTGAGGGATCATCTATATAAAACAGATTAGTTCTTTAGCCTTGAAACCAGAGTGGTTTCTTTTGTTGCTAGAATAAAAGTTTTTCAATACATAATTTTCCAATTTAAGGTTAGTCAGTAGATAATTTAAATGCTACTGGCTGATTTTAAGATAGCATTTTTTTTCCTCATAGGTCTACATGGCATCACAAAGCTAAAGCAAAAAAGAAAGAAAGAAGTAAAAAATGATCTGTGTAAAGGGGTTATCCTTCTCTACTGTGGTTATCTTTGCTAAGAAGGGACTCCTAAGAACATCTTCAATAGCTTTCTTTGCTGAATAAGAAATAATGTTTGGAGTCCACTTATTCATTCCCATTTCATCATGGAGTCAAAATGTATATATCTTGAAGTCCATTTGCTTTTTGCTTTATACTGAACAGGTAACACAGTTAAGGAACTACAGCAAGGACGGGTCAACATAATAAGTAATAATGCATGCAATGCACCGATTAGTTACAATGGAGCAATCTTGTCTGGAATGCTATGTGCTGGAGTAGATGAAGGTGGAGTGGATGCATGCCAGGTAAGTTCAAGACAATGTTATCAATGTTATTCAAGTTTATACTACTTACTAGCAGGTGATACTGCAATAGGCATAGAGGTAAATTATAATACAGAGTTCTGATCCTCTATAAATTTATGATCTAGAATTTAGAGAAAAAAATCTTTTATAAAGTTGATTTGTCATGAAAAACTAATTCTTAGAAGCCAAACTGCAGAGTGGCTAACTATCCAAGCTCAAGAAACAGAAAGACCTGGATTTGAATTTCTTAACCTCTATTACTAATTTGTTTATCAATAAAATAGGATTGATGATAATAATAACAGTACTTAACTTTTTAGCTACTACTAAAGATT
>PVKE010039280.1:0-15079 GCA_004027555.1 Craseonycteris thonglongyai
GTAGTCTGTAGACAAGCTGGTGAAAATAAGCATTAGTGGGTAAGTTGTCTTACACATCATTCCAAGAGTCCAACAGTGGAGAAATACATGATCATACGGATGTAGAATTGGAAGAGATATTCAGAAGACATATGACTGGTTCCTCCCCCTGCCTCCTCCAGGTCCATCCTTAGCCAACCAAGCAAATAATAAAACTCTCTCCTCTGCTAAAGACAGAGGAAAAGAAGAATACACAATCTCTGGTGGCCACTCATTAAAGTGACTCATGGCTTTCTCTGTAAGAAAATTTTGGTTAATTATTTAGTATTTATGAGGCTCTGTGGCTGCTTTCATGGAAATATTATTTTCCCAGTGTTTCTTCTTTAATATTACCCAAAGTTAATGCTCTAATATATAGACTGATACCAGATGTTAGCTCACTACACATCCTATTGGGCATTTAAATGACATTGCAACACCTGATAAAGCAAACACAAACAGAAACATAAAGTGAAATAATTGAGTTGGTTAGTTTTTGTTTATTTGGGTGATTGGCTTTCTTGCCATTGTTTTCTACCAATAGTTATTATCACTATTGTTATTACCTTAGTTTTAAAAATAGCTATCACTTGTTCAGTGATTAGTCTTTACTCATTATCCAATTTCATCCTCACTACAGCCTTTGAGGTTTGAATCCCTAACTTCAGTTTACAGATGACAAAATGCAGACTTAGAGAGGTCAGATTATTTGCCCACTGATATGTCTGGGATTTTCACTCATCTATCAAAGTCCAAAACTACCTGACTGCTAACTGCTCTTAAGGCCAACTTGTAATGGTGTTTTGATGTACTACATCCGGATACATTGTGGGTGAACAAGATATGGGATGAGGATGAGAAGGAGCTTATTTGATAGGATATTGAAGTTGTCAGAAAATTTAAGAGTCCCATAAGAGAGTGATAGATTTTACCATTTGTGTTTCATGAAAACAAATGTCTCTGTGTTTCATTGAGAAATCCAATGTGTAAGGAACTGACATATTTTGTTCTCTCCTTCAGCAATATATGTCATTTTCTTTGTCTCCTAGAAGAATACTTAATTATTAGGACTAATTGTTCAGGTAGACATGCTGAGCCTTATAGCTGCTCTGAAGTCTATTGCTATTATTGTCCCAGGATTCTCCATATCAGTCAAAGCTCAAGAAGACAGAGAACATCGAATTCCAAAGAGTAGTGAGTGTTTATATACCACATCTCCATTTGTTCCAGTTAACTTTATCGTGACCCTAATCAGGCATATACTTGTTGCTGTTGGATCACATGCCATCAATTGAGCAGAGGCGTAATTAGAAGCCGGCTATTGTCAGAAGGATTAATAGACATACTGATACAAACCATAACTGAAGATTTTCCAGCAATGCCATTTAACCAACTGGCTTGAGATCATGATAGATCAATACTGCAAGTAACAAAAAGTGTTCTCTATTCACATTAGAGCCATTGCAAGATCTAAGAAAAGTGTTTTAAGATAAAACAAAGGACCCATTTTGGTGTTGTTTTCATTAGTATTGATTAATGATTGAATGCAAATTCACCCATCAACAATAACAACATCTTAGAAGATAACTACTCCAAGATGTTGTTGGGGAAAGTTACAATGATGATACACAGAATAGGCCTGCTTCTGTTTGGTAACATTAATAAAAACTACACAACTTACAGCATACAGTTCCTACCCAGTGTGAACACCAAAAGCACCAACATTGAAAAGATAAGCTCTTAACTGTGTAGCTCTGACAAGGTTAATTTAAATAGGCGCAACAAGAGAAGCAAAAAGATAGAACACTTTCAACTTTGGTCTATTCAAGACCTGGGCAGTCCTAGGGTACTATCCAGTTATGAAAACATTATTCTATATAAAGATTATTGCTTTTTTAGTGATTAATTAGTCTCTTGTCATTCACACTGAATTCACTGTTATTATTGGCTTGTAAGATATTTTTATAAGATTTAAAACTATATGAATAAAAACATTGGTTTCTAATTTGGAATACAGTTGACCCTTGAACAATGCAGGGTTAAGGAGCACTGACCCTCAAGCACTTGAAAATCTGTAAATGACTTTTGACTCCCCAAAACCTTAACTACTAGTAGCCTACTATTGACTGGAAGCCTTACCTATATCATGAACAGTCAATTAACACACACTTTGTATTTTCTATGTAGTATATACTGTGTACTTATAATAAAGGAAGCTAGAGAAAAGAAAACATTATTAAGAAAGTAATAAAGAAGAGGAAATACATTTACAGTACTGTATGTACTTATTGAAAAAGATCAGCATATACTATATTTTTTCCATGTATGAGATGATATTTTTGTCTGTAATTGTTAGACCAAAAATTGGGGATTGTCTTATATATGGGAGTAACCTGTGTATTGATTTCTTAATTCTGGGCTAGAAAAGTAGGGGTCATCTTATACATGGAGCATCTTATACATGGAAAAATATGGGAAGTGGACCCATGCAGTTCAAACTTGTGCTGTTCAGGGTCAACTGTTCTTTGCAAAGACTTGCTTTACTTGGTTGCATAATATTCTGAATAGCTAGGTGTTTTTATTTCTATTTAGTAGGTATGAAAACTGAGGCACTTTGCTTATCCAGTAAATTCAGATATTTGTATATCTGAAAATTACTAAAATCTTAAATCACTTAGATTTACTCCCTCTTGGCTGCAGGTAGGTTCCATCATATCTGTGACAATATAACACCATCATTTGTATAGTTTCTATTGTATGGAATGGGATGTAAAACTTACTTATGGTCTAGTCCATAATTAGTGGTGTTCAAAGAATCTAAATGCTATCATCCATTACTATGTTCATTCTTGTTCTTCTAGAATAACAGGGGATGAGAGAAAATTGGGGTCTCTTGAAGCCATCCATCATTAAGCAGATGCTAGGGGTTCTTTCTCTTTGAGCAGAGGAACTCAACCTCAGCTGATGGGGTCAGGCTCCATGATGTTACCACTGGGGTCCCAGGAAAGTCCTGTGGGGATTTGTGATGCCCCACATGACTGTCTTTATAGAGCAGAGTCAGATGTAAGTTGGATAGGTCAGCTTCCTCGGAATTTTCCCAGACCATTTGACACAGTGTGAATTTTTTTTCTAGGGCAGTTTTACTTCCTCCAAAGATTAGCCAACCCCTTTGTTTTTGCCTAAGTTCCATGCTAGGTTCTGTAGATATTGTGCCTCATGTTTCTTCTCCCTTTCTGAGGATGTTGCACTTCATCTAGAGAAAAAAGCGGGTATGGAGAAAGGAGATTGGGTCTCTGGCCTAACTCTGGCTCTTAGCCACATTTGGGCAGGTTTCTGAGCCTCTGTTTCTCTGTCTGCAAAATGGGGATTATAACAAAATACAGTAGACTCTCAGTTAACTGGCACCCATGGGGATTGGTAGATGCCAGATAAACATAGTTTCTGGTTGTTTGAGAGTTGCTATTAAAAATAGCCCTAACTAATTCTATACACCATACCATACCATACCATAGCAAATTCTGTATTGCCTTAACCTTAATACTGAAACACAGTAATTAAAAGCAAATCAAGACAAATGAAGACAGACAACTTAATGTAACACAGTTTATTATAAAAAGAGCTTTGTGAATGCCATGTGCAATTTTAGTTAAATGGCAATCAATAAACTTTTCAACTTAATGAACTTCACTAACATAATAGTTTTTAAGTTCAAGTAACTTAAAAAACACACACACAGTACACATTTAAACTGTTACAGTAGGTGTAGTTTACTGGGTGGACATCACATCAGGATCATCAGGATCTGATGATGAAGCTAGGACAGGGTCAGGAGAAGTGGATGTGGATGGTTTGGGATCTACAACAGTAGATGACGCTATACTGGCAACCTTGCGTGCAGCTTTCTTGAAACGTGAACGAATATCAGCTTGCTTTGAGGCCCTATGCTTCTCGTGCAAAGACAGGTTTTGCATAATGTGCAGCTGCATAACATGCTGAGATTTAATTTAAATTCTTATTTCTTTGATTTTTTTGCCAGTTGCTTGAGTGTGCCAGTTGGTTGAATACCAGTTAACAGAGAGTCTATTGTATCTATTTTGCCAAGTTGAGAAGATCAAGTACTGTACAATAGTCTTCATAAACTCTATGCAATTGCCGGGTATTATTATATTGAATTAACAAATAACCAACATTATGAGACAAGTTTAGAATTCCTTGCTTTGAATGCTATAAGGATTCAGAGATGGGAGAGGTCAGTGTGGGAGCAAGTAATTTACCAGGCCATGCCTTTCACTTGGCCTTGAAGGCTGCCTTGCACACAAAGAGGGAGGGACATTTGAAGAGACCACAGCAAAAGCATGAAGTAGTAAAGGCATCATCTCATGTTAGCAAAGGTCTTGGCTGGAATGTGATAGAAAATAAAATGGGAGGTAGAGCATGAGTCTGGGTTTTAGAGGTTCTTCACATTCATAGCCAGGCTTAGAGTAGATGTATGAGGCAGGAGGGAGCCATGATGGTGGATGAATGACATCTTTTAATTAAATTAAACTGGCAACATTTCAGAGGTGAGACTAGGAGGAGTGTCTGGAATCATTAAGTTTATTGTATTGATTCATGTCTGTGGGGCTGTAGACCTGAACTCTGGTGGTCCATAATCCTGGTGGGAATTGAAAAAGCTCCATCCAATTTAAAAAGGGACTAGCCACAGGAGTGAGGAGAATTTAAATATTGGAAATTATTTTACAAAGTGCTGTTTTGTTCCTTAGCTAGTCCCTTTCCTCTCATGTGGTTATTTATGAAATCATCTCAAATGTTTGCTGCTGTTGTGGTTGTTCCTATGCTGCTTATCATTTCTTTATCTCTTATAAATGATAGTCTTTATAACCTCTCCCCTCCTGTACTTCATCATTTTTCCTTTTAATCTCACAGTAAAAACATGCTGCCCAGGCTCATTCGGATTGTTAATTGGAATGTCATGGGTGAAGCTTGCATTGTGATGTTGTAATTACTTCCCTGTATCGTCTTAATTTTTTTCTCTCATGTTCACATCTGAAATTGAAAATATCTGTTTGGCCCTTTGATCTCAGCAATTAGTTACATGGGATGAGACTGGTTATCTGGTGGCAGGCTCAGGCACTTAGCCATCTTTGTTGAGGTCTGAGTGGGTATCTTCTTAAGCAGCAACACCTGTAATTAGTGAGTGGTTGCAAAAAAGTTCGTCTGGAGCAGTGGTTGGCAAAGTGTGGTCCCCCGATAATTAGTATAAGGTGACCAGACGTCCCACTTTTGGCGGGACAGTCCCGATTTTTAACAATTTGTCCCGCGTCCCGCGGCATTTTAAAAAAGTCCCGATTTTTGGAAAGAATGCACGACAAGCTAGGGAACCGCGGGAGATAGACCACATTTTTAATCAAGAACCCCCTCCCCCCCGGTCAATGGTGTCCCGCTTTACCAATGTTAAAATCTGGTCACCTTAGTACTAGCATCTGGGTAATATTAATATTTAGAAATGCAAATTCTTGGGACCCTACTCCAGATCTACTGAATTAGAAGTTCTGAGAGGTGGGGCCCACCAATGTCTCAACAAGGCCTCCAGGTATACTCTGAAGTTGGAGGACCACTGCCTTGGAGAGAAATGTCTTCACAGGGTTGGACAGCCAGACTCAGGGAGTTAGGAAAAAAGACTTAAGAAAGCACCTAGGAAGTTTAGAGGCTGAGCAGAAAGGGCTGTTACTTCCCTCTTAGAGATGATGCAGACATACAGGGGAATAACTACTAGAAGTGAGATTTTTGTCTTCTGCCCTCTGCCTTTTGAAAGAAAACCTAGGTAGCCATGGCTTGCCTTGTGCTTTGGAAAGGAAGTTTTTAAGTCAGTCTTCAAAAAAGGACTTTTGGGTCTTCCTGTGCATAGGTCATCATTGGATATTATATGGTTAAATTGATGAAGGAAGAGATATATTTCCCACTTTGTGTGAATCTCATTTTTCTTTCTATAGAGAGACATCCAAATATTGAGGCCATGCTTACTTGATGGTTAAGAGAAAATAGGAATTTGTATTTTAACCTGTAGCCTAGACTTGAACATTTATCACACAAAAAGCAGCTTTTTATTGAAGTTCCTTCAGAGGTGCCCCAATCATAGAACCCTGGTCAAAACATTAAATTTATCTAAGGTTTTGGTACCACACTTTATCCATGGACTGTGAGAGCCTAGGAATGAATAGTTCAGCTTACCAAGTATCTTGTATTCTCTAGTTACTAGGTCATTAGTTAACCAAGACCTATTTAGGGAAAGTCAGTTTTCTATAATACTTCCAGGATCTTAACTAGTGTTCTTATTTCAATTCTTAAAACTGCTATTTTTTTTCTTCTATTGGCAACATATATCCATAGAAACCCTTTTCTGATGTGGGTATGCCTCATCAGAATGACAATTTAAACTTAAGTGTTTAATCCAAAGGAAACCTACCTTCCTTTGCAGTTTAAAAAAGGCAATTTCTTTTCTAGCTCTTGAAATTTCTGTGTATCTAGACTCTCCTATTTTATACGAAGAAGAAAGAGGAGTTTGTATTCCATTGTTCATCTTACAATGAACATTAATCATTAAGATAAAGTCTCATTGGGAGGAAGATAAATCCTGGCAGATATGGCCAACCATTTTGTTGAATAGGAAATTTTTTTTTTTTGTAAGATCAGTGAACTTCTCCATGGGTTGTTCAAATCTGGGGAATAAAGTGATGGGACTTTAGAATCTCTACTCTGTGGTCTCTGATTGTGTGAGTCCATGAACTAAAGGCACTCGGAGGATTTATCTCAGAGGACGTCCTGATAAATAGTTCTGGTGCTACTTGGAAGAACTAGGCAGGGCATTTCTCCTTGGGACCTCGTGACAAGCAAAAGAGAGCTAAAAAAAGGAGAGAAAACCCTACGTACTCTGGTCCTACCCAGGCCCAGGGGTTGGCCCTCTTTTGTCTCTAAGTCTCTCCGCCGCCTTCATCTTAACAGAGCAGTTTCAGCCAGAAGAAAAGCCATCAGCACCAGCAGCATCACTTACTCCTTTATTATTTCAGCTCAAAGTCTAGGACTTGAAGAATGATATGAAACTGATTAAATCAGCTTTAAATTTGATAGAAAAAAGAAAAAAAAAAAGTCTATGCTGGTTTCAACACTGTTCTGTGTAAATCCTGGGTGCTGTTGAAGGATATTTTTCAACACCGGGTCCTTTAGCATCAGGCCCTTTCATGGTTGCCTTCTGGAATGGGCAATGTAGGAGAGAGCAGCAGAAATGACAGGGAAGGCACAGAGCAATGGAACGAAGCTGCCACAGCCTGATTTCTTATACTCTGGAACATCTGCTTTCATTTATGATTACCCCAAACTTCCCCACGGTGCTGAGCTAATATCTCATCCCCCGTTATTTCATTTTCTTCCACAGCCTAGCAAATACTTTCTCTACTAGATGTATTTCAAGATTACTACCAAATTAGCCATGGAATTAATAGGAGCCAAGGAACACATAGGGTGCCCAACAGTAACCCCACCAGTAACTATTGTGAGGACAATAATAGCTTTATTATTTGGCCTTGGTGAAGTGATAGTGGATTTTTCATAATAGTTTTGAGAACCAAGGCTTTCTCTCTGTATACAAGTAAATCTTGATGAATACAACTTTATAATGCTCAGCCAAGTCACAGCTAGCACACAGGAAGACATGAGTCCAATATTTACCAATAGATCTCACAATCCTCACTCTCTTGCTCACTCTCTTTTACACACACACACACACACACACACACACACAATTTATTCTTTAGCAGTACATCATACCAGTGACTCACATAGCACAGAGATGCATTGTCTTTTCATCCCTTGGGAGCTGTAGTGGATTTCTGGTCAACCTAGTTCATGTATTTCTTTTCAGTGTAGCTACAGTAGCTAAGAACTCTGGCACCTATGAACCTTGTGGGTCTTATTCTTGAAACAAAAACAAAATGTTAGCACAACTTGGGAATGGAAGAAGTGTCACTTATTAGTGCTAGTTCTGGATTTTCCTTCTTTTCACTTAAGTTATTAATACATATGTAGGGGAGCAGGCAAAGGACAGCAGTAGGCTGTAATGTTCAGCTTTTTCTCCTGTCTCCTTCCAGCATTGGACTAGGCACATTCCTCTAACTTCCCTACCATAGTGAACACCTAACAGTTGCCAGTTCCTTTATAACAGAACTGTTTTTTGGTGTTTGTTTTTTGTTCAGTCCACTTAGTTTGTAAACGTGAATGTAGATTAATTACTCTTAATGCTTGTTTGAAGATTTTTTTCCCACGTATCTGTGGTTTGGGAGATGACAAAGGGCATGTTTGACTTGTAATAGAGATGAAGAATGGATACATCCAGTGCATGTAATATGATCGGAGAGTTCACAGACTGGCCCACCATGCTTCTAGGTGGGCCTTGCATTCCTGTACTGCGCAGATTCCTGCCTGTTGAACAACCAAGCATTGTCATGATGGAAGTACAACTATACTAACTGGTATTGCCTACAGCGATTTCCGAAGGGCCAATAACTCAGAAATCCTCTGCCCTGCACTTCCCAAGCTAGCCTTCTCCTGGCCTGGAGGTCCACTTTGCTTTCCATCTGGGGAAAATACTTTGCTTCTCCCCATACTCCCTCCCCTTTCCCCCATCTCCCCTTCTTTATGTTCCTGGCCTCAGGGTTACCATTTGCTTACTGATAACAATACACTATGGATGGATTTTTCATTCACAGCTTTGAGATGCTTATAATGCTTTCCTGCTTCCCACCTAGCCCCAAACATGGGGCTTTTCACACACTGATCCTTTGATCAGTTTGACACAGGAAAGCACATGGAAGACAAGTACCAGTTTGTATAGTAGTACCCTTTCAAATGGCCTCCTCTTGAACCAAGTAGAGTGTGCTGGGGGTTCGCATTGGCTGCTTGACACACACAAAGCCTAGTAAACTGCATGTCAAACAATAAAATTAACCCTTAGAGTACTGCTTCCACAGTTTCGTTTAAGGGTCTTGGATTGACGGTTGGGCATTGCTTCTCTCCCCAGATCAGAATGCTGCACATAAAGTCCTTACTATAATATGTTTATCTAGCCAGAACCTCAACCAGGATCCTCTCTTCCACAGCTTTCCTGAGATGCTCCTGGGTCCTTTATTATTAATCAACCAATGGCTTTTAAAAAAGTCCAAGACATAGCCACAGTGTATCATTGAAAGTGGGCTCCACTTCCATTGTACTGGAGGGTATAAGGAACTATTGTTAGCTTTGGTATGTGTCCTCTAAAAGGAAAAAAGCCAGTTCTTTAAGGGTTAATATGAAATTAAGGAATTTAGTGATATCTCCTGCTTGTCCTTCCTCCAAGGTGTCTGCATGATCCTTTTTAGATTCTTAGCTCCACTGTGTTGAATGATGATAAAAAATCATATATCTGTAAAATGACAAAAAGAAATAAAAGAACAAAAGACTGAATGGTGGAATGGAAAGCCCCCTTGGCAATGCTTGCTTGATTATCACAGGGGTAGAAAAACCAAATGGTTTATTGTATGAACGTTCGTTTTGCCCTCTACCCTGAGAACCACCCCTGCACAGCATTGTGGGAGATGTGATGATGCTTTTCATTTACTCCTTGCTTTTTCTTCTTCCTGTCTAATAGCCCAATAGAATCCTGCCAGAATTTCTACAAAGATTTCACATTACAGATCGACATGGCTTTCAATGTGTTCTTCCTTCTCTACTTTGGCTTGCGGGTAAGTTTGAGCAACACTGGTCAGTATCATGATGGGGTGTGCAAGTCTGGGGGTGGGGACTGTCCCCACCAGCGTCTGCTCTCAGTGTTTCTGGGAGACAACAGAACTGTGTTCTGACTTTCAGTCTGTGAGAGCCTTTTCCTTAGGGCAGCGATTTCTGAAGTCCGTGTTAATTGTGGTTACATAGGGGAGAAGTAGGGATTGAAATAACTGTTATGCCTCCCCTGGACAATCGTTTCTCTCCCCTCTATTTAGATTTGAGAGCCTTGTTCCCTTAAATAGAACCAAAAAACAAAACAAAACAAAACAAAAACCCTTTCTACCCTTAAAATTATATTTATATGTGCTCACTTAGCTGAATCCTGAGAGAACAATTACAAGGATGGAATCAAGAGAGTATTGTAGCAGAATTTGAGGTTTGAGGGTTTATACTAGACCCTGTGTATGAGAGCTGTACAAATGTGAATTAAAGAGGGTTGTGTATGTGTGTGCATGCATGCACAAATGTGTGTGTATGAGTGTATGTGCATGCATGTGTGTGTCAATGAAAGCATACATATATGCTTTATTTATAGTTATATTTATGTTAGAGAGCCTAATGAAGGTGAGCTCACTCAACCTTCCCTATGATGCTGTTGAAAACCACAGAAATATGTACTGCTTAATCTTTTTCCAAGGCTAGCATAGCATG
This sequence comes from Craseonycteris thonglongyai, assembly GCA_004027555.1. NCBI lineage: Eukaryota > Metazoa > Chordata > Mammalia > Chiroptera > Craseonycteridae > Craseonycteris > Craseonycteris thonglongyai. The sequence goes on from PVKE010039280.1 coordinate 10,483, forward strand.
TAGTCAGTCCTTAGAAAATGCCCTGTATCTGAATTCTATGACAAAAATAGCATGTGATTAGTATAGATATGAGACAAACATAACATCTCACTCCAGATCCCCAGGGAAAAACTAGACATATACTTTGGCAAGAATATAGTTTGAATGCCAGCACCGTGCTTCTCATTTTTTTTTTCTCTTCTTTTTTCTTTCCCCCAGTTTATTGCAGCCAATGATAAGCTGTGGTTCTGGCTGGAAGTGAACTCTGTTGTAGATTTCTTCACGGTCCCCCCAGTGTTTGTGTCTGTGTACTTAAACAGAAGTTGGCTTGGTAAGTCACTCTCTCTTCCTCTCTTCTTAGTGGTTCCTGAACCACGGCAGAAATATAGAACCTAGGGTGGATCAGAGGGCTGGGCTGTCCTGATGGGAAGTTTTGTGTATTGATGTGAACGACTCTTGAGAGTTGTAGAAGTTGATGGTGACAGTTCTCTTGGGAGCACTAGCATACACGATTTGCACAGTGTGTGCTTCAGGTAATGCACTTGTATTATTGTTGAAGCCTCGTGGTCATCACTGTCACAGCCAGGACCTCTGCATTTATGGTTCTGTCACTTTTCATTCAACTTGAAGTCAGCACTGGACAAATACGCCCCTAGGGACAAGACCAACTTTCCAAGTGGCTGGTTCCTGTCCCCTGAAAGACTTGCCTGCCAAAGTGAGCTTCTAGCTGTTTCTTAGTTTTAGGACAAGTGGACTCTGCATGGTTTATTTATAGTTCTGAGTCTTCTGGGAGGCAGGGTCAGGTAAGCATCTTGAGTCACTGCTCCCCTTGAAGGAGATTGAGCTTCCTGTCTGTGTTAAAGGAAGAGCTTTCGCTGGTGCTGTGTTCACATCTCACTTCCTGTCTCTGCTTGGCAGGTCACTTCCTGTATCAGAATTAGGACAGTTTGGTGGGAAAGTAATGAGCTCAGGGGATGGTTATGGCAGCAACATAAAGGCTTACAGAAAGAACTCGGAGGTTCTCTTTGCTACACTGAATAATTTTCTCAGAATGTTTCTGCTGCCACCGGTCTGCAGGGGAAGAAGAGGGCTGAAACAGGACTCAGGGTTATTTGTGTGTTCCATCTGTCTTTAGTTTTAGAAATTTTTTTGTCTTAACCTAATTTTTTCAAAGTCACACATAGGTATTATAGTCAGTATAAACATTCAAAGATGTATATATGAAGAAAATACCAGTCATTTCTTCCTGCTATTTCTGTCACTGCCTGCTCTCTGGGATGCTCATGTTAACAGACGTCCACAACTGTCCTTCATGCTCACTGCCCCACTAACAAGGATGTGCACATGTCACAGTTTTAGAGGTGGTGATCTTTGTGTGACGTAATTGTAGCCATCACATTGTACTGCAGTTTGGTTTTCTTCCTAATAAACAATGGGCATCCCTTCATCTATGTAGTAATTCATTTTAAAACAGTCACACAAAATTTCATAAATAGTTGTACTACAGTTTATTCAGCCATAAGCCTAATGATGAGCCACGTCATGGTTTTCTTTTTTTTTTCTATAAACAATGACTTAGTAAACACCCTCATCCACATATCTGTACACTTCTATTTCCTTAGATGAGTTCTAGGTTGCTAGAAGAGGACTTGCTGGATTAAAGAATATATGTATTTGAGTTCATACAGATATTGATGGGTAACAGTTCATAAATGTTGTCAGGATATACCTTCTACTAGCAATGTCTTTGGATGCCCTTGTAACACTGTGAATTTATTATATACCTTATATCAAGTATTGTAAAAATTAGTATCATCTATACGAAATAATCACGTGCACACATATATGTGTATGCCTGTGTGCATATGTGTGTGTCCTATAGGGATTCTCTTTTCTACTGCTTTTCTCATTAGAATTATATTCACTTGCTCAGTGGAAAGGTTTGCATACTTGATTTGAGATGTGCTTGCTCAGATTGGGTTTTCTGGCGACCACGATGAAACTGTTAGAACCACACACAAATCTGAGAAGTGTTCGTGGCGTCATCTAAATGGCTCTGGTGCTAAGGGTCCCGGCTGCCTGAGCTTAGCTGTTAACTGGCTTTGTGATCTGAGGGACCCACTCTCCCTCACTCGGCCTGTTGTTTTTCATGTGTAAAGTAAAGGTTCGGCTAGTTGATCTCTGAGGTTCTTTCAACTCAGTAAGTCCCTAGGACATTTGCATTATTAATGGAACATTTGGGATCTAGGTTGTTGGAGAGGACTGGGAAGTTAGTGAAATTAAATTATGAACATTTCTGAGTCCAAATTATATATGCACTACTAACCAGGGCTCTTTCTAAACCATCCTATTGCGAAGAGTCCATACGAGTACATGCGTGCGTGCACACACAACACCTTAATAAAGAGGTAAGGAATGGAGGAAGGGAGGAAGGGAAGAAGGTATAGAGATTGAGGGAGAAAGAGAGGAAAGGAGGGAGGAAAGGAAGAAGGACGAAGGGAAGGAAAGGAGTCTGCCTTCTTTTCCTGGCTGTGTTCTAATTACTCTGTGCTTTTTGAACAACCTCTTTCCCTTTCTGAACCTTCAGCTTTCCAATCTGAAAAGTGGGAGGTTTGGACACAATATCCTTTTAGTCCTTGCACTTTGTGAGTCTGAATTTCATGTGCTAGCCTGTTCTCCTTTGGTCCCTATGGTCTTAAGTGATTGAGGAGCTCCCCCCCCCCCCCATTCTGATGGTGGTGGGGACAGTCCTGCTCAGTAGCCAGAGGTCTCACTCCACGTAAGGGTGTGGGGCCCAGGCTCCTTGTCGTGGGTGAGTGTTCCCTGGAGCCCCTGTGTCAGGAGGACTGAGATCTTTTTAAAACCCGTGCCTTTTTTGTGGATGATTTAACCCTGAGTTTTGGAGGCATGTTTTCACTTAGTGAAAAATATATCAGAGCAAACAGGAAAAGGGAAAGAAAAAGGAAAGGGAAGAAAATGAGTTACACTTTTGCATTAGTTGTGGTTGCTCTTCAAAAAAATAGCTCTATGCTCTAAAACAGGGGTTTCCAACCTTTTGGCTTTCCTGGGCCACACTGGAAGAAGCAGAATTGTCCTGGGCTATACGTAAAATACATTGGCACTAACAACAGCTGATGAGCTAAAAAAAATCACACACAAAAATCTCAGAGTAGTTTAAGAATTTGTGTTGGGCCACATTCAAAGCCCCCTGGGGCTGCATGCAGCCCTTGGGCTGCAGGTGGACAAGCGTGGTCTAAAATGTGCTTCAATTTGTTCATTAACTGAACAATATTTATTAAGCACCTACTATGTACCAGGCACTTTTCCAGATGATTAGGAAACAACAGTGAATAAAATAGCATATGATCCCTTTGATATTGCAATAGGGGAAGAACAAGAAAAAATGGACCTAATACATATGTCGTAGAGTATATTAGGAGCATAGGTGCTATTGAAACTGCAAACAATGACCTTTTGGGCTATGAAATAACAGCAACAACAACTAACCTTTCTCCTCTTGTAAGAGAAAACACTTTTAATGAAATGCTTTCTGTTCTTTGGTAACTAAGCCCCTTGGGTGAGATTCAAAACTGGTCTGCCTGTTATGGAAGAGAATTCAGCATAATAATAATTCAAAGAGGTTCGTGTCTGATTTAATACATGGGTTATTACATTGTGAAACAACTGTTGTACCAATAAGCTGCCGGAGATAAAATGAACATTCCCAGGAGGTACGATCTGTAAAGCAGAAGGCATAATCCCATTAAATGGGGCATTTCAGAAAGTGCCGCCCTCCTCTCAGAAAATGAAAACATGCTGCCTTTACTGGCTGAGGTTTGGGATAAGATGCAGGAAACTGAAGTCTCTCCTGGTTCTTCTGCATCCACGTCTGGAGCACAGCTGGGAACGGAGACTTCATTGGGGGATAAAAACAGAGTGAATACCGGGGCCCCGTCTTGACCTGTCCCCAAGTGTAACCCACACCACGTTTAGTTTCTTACTGTTAATATATGGTTGTATGTTATGTCGTATAGTATTTATTTACTTCACTGCGTGCATTTGACAGTGTATTCATAATAACAACTAGTGTTTATTCTGGTTCTACTATGTGCTGGGCACTCTGATAAGCCCCTTGCATTACATGAACTCACTTAATCCTCAGAGCAAACCTGTGAGCTAGCAGTTATTTCTCCCATTTTGCAGACAAGGAAACTGAGGCTCTGAGAGATTAATAACACTCTTGTCAAAGGTACATGGCCTGGAAGTGGTAGAGGGGGTGATTTGCGCCAGATTTGGTCTCACTTTACGTCCACACTCATGTTGTCCTAGCCTTGAAAGACTTTAGGATTTGAGGGCTGGGCTGGGCATGACTGAGCCGATTGTGCTGCGTGCTGGCACCCGTCCATCTGTTCTCACTTAAAGAGCATGTCACTTCAGGCAGGCAGGGAAGACGTCTTATTTAAGAACACAGACTCGTCTTTCTCACTCCTTCTTGCCCACCTACAGCCAGTAGGACCACAGAGCCAGCATAGTGTATTCTAAGTCTCCGGGCACCTTAGCCATGAGAGAGAGAGAGAAGGGAAGGGAAGGGAAGGGAAGGGAAGGGAAGGGAAGGGAA
>PVKE010039281.1:0-15077 GCA_004027555.1 Craseonycteris thonglongyai
AAAAATCAATAAAATAAATCTTAAATATATATATATATATATATATATATATATATATACACCATATTTTTCCGGCGTATTTTACAGTTAAAACATAGGTTTAGGCCTATATTCACTGTATAAGACTACCCCCCACTTCCGAGGCAACACCAGTTCTTTTTTTAATTAAATTTTTAATGAATGACATTTTTTGAACATACCGTAATATACCGTACATTGATAGAACATGTATATTGCATGCATAAAAAGCCTGCTTGGATTGGCTGAGTTAGAGAGGCGGTCTGAGCAGCCTTGCAGTGATTGGTACGAGATCGAGTTGGAAAATTCGTTTAGCGGCATATCCAGACGTTTTTCGGGATATACTCGGCATATAAGACGACCCCCGATTTTCGGTTGACATTTTTTCGTTTCAAAAGTCATCTTATACGCCGGAAAATACGGTATATCTTTTAGGTTTGTTTCTTTTTCTACCCATGGTCTTTAATATAAAATGACAAATCCACTAAGGATACATTTACTCTCCTTCTCTAAGTATCATATGTTGTATATAAAAGGGAGGCATCAAGTTCAAATCTGTAGTTAACGTACTAAAGTGAATTTAACATAAAATATGCTAAATTACTTCAAAGCAACTCAAGACTCAGCATAAATGATGCACCAAAACACATGTACTAGTATATCTACATTGGTTATTCATTCAATAGACATTTATTGTTGAAAAACACACAAAAAAACTCTCAAGATTTTCCAGTCACCATGGTAAAGTAGATATAATAAATGCTATGCTCACCTCTCTCAGGACCATACCAATTACAGCTGAACTATAGAACAACCACCATTGAAAATTGTTCAAAGCTAGCTAAACCGGAACCCAAAAACTATGGACATACAGAAGAAGTCACCTTGAGAATGATGGGAGAGGCAGAGATATGGAATGCGCTGGTCCCACATCCACATGTGACTATTAAAAATTGGGAGGAAAATCATAGCTGCAGAAGTTGCCCCAGAGGAGCCCAGGGTTACACTGCAGGGAAAGAAGTCCCCAAAACTCCTGGCTGTGAAAACCAGCAGAGATTGTGGCAAAGTGAGCCAGAGGATGGCTACAGTCCTAAGCACGCCTCTTAAAACACCCATGCATGGACTTATTCACTGACAGACTCGCTCTCTCCAAGCTTCAGTGCTAAAACAGCCACTCAAAAGATGCTGGGATCATATGGGAAGGAACTGAGTTGTCTAGCTTCAAGGTGAGGGCTGGAGGAATAGCTCTCTCTTGGGGAACAAACTGGTAAAAGCTATTGTTTCTTTGTTGAGCCTTCCACTTCACTGCATGAGGAGGTTGGCAGATGTCATATCTGAGTCTCCATCAAAGTATCCCCTTTCATCATCCCTGCCCTCGTGGCTCCCTCAGACACTGTCCCACCCAACTTTCAGGCACACCCAAGCCACTTGCAGTGGTTATTCCATACAACCTGTACTAGCTTATGCTATGGACTTTTATAAAATCTTTCAAAGGTTCACAAAACCCAAATAAGCAGTATCTGGCTTCAGCATGTCCCATGAGCAACCCTAACCCCTGTACTAACAACAGCCAGACACAGTTCACGGATTGGCTTATGGAGGCATTCCCAAGCCTAGTGTGGACACAGGCCATCTGTAATTTGCTATGTGGCTCATACAAGGTAAGGTTAGGCAGAACATAGGCTGTGGCTAAACTTTGTCACCTCCCAGGAGGCTCCAGGGCTGGCATACCTGGTGGTCAACTTCAGACAAAACTAGAGAATCACCTTGCCACCTCTAAGGACAACATATTCAAAGGACAGCCTGGAAAGGCACCAGAGCCCAGTAAAATTGAATCCTGCTCAGTGAATACAGCTCCTCTACTATAGTCATGACCAACCTCACAATCAATCAGACCAAGGGTCAATCCCTCCCGTTAATGTGCAAATAGCAACTAAGGTCCAACTATAACAGGAAGGCGCATACAACCCATACAAGGGACACAACTGAAGAACTCAACTCTGGTGACTAGGGAGACTTATACCACTGGTTCCATAGAAAACCTACTATGTAGGGCACCTCTACTAAGACCAGGAGACATAGCAGCCCTATCTAATACATAGAAAGAAACACAGGGAGGCAGCCAAATGAGGATACAAAGAACAGAACAAAGCTCCAGGAAAAGAGCTAAACAAAATTGAGACAAGTAATTGCCCAGATGCAGAGTTACAAACAGTGGTTATAATAAGGATGCTCAGTGTGCTCGAAAAAAACTTCAACAAAGAGAAAATATAAAAATGGAGATTAAAAAAAACTCAGAAATAAAGGACACAATGAGTAAAATGGAGACTACATTAGAGGAAATCAACAGATTAGATATAGCAGAAGAACAAATCAGCAATTTAGAAGATAAGGTAGCAAAAAACACCCACTCATAACAGCAAATAGAAAAAAACAACCCCCCGAAAGAAGATAGTTTAAGGAGCGTCTGGGACAATATCAAGCAACATTTACATCATAGAGGTACCAGAAGAGAGTAAGAATTCAAAAACCTATTTGAAGAAATAATGACTGCAAACTTCCCTGAACTGGCTAAGGATTTAGATATAATTACAAGCCCAGAAGTGCAGAGTCCCAAACAAGATGAGCTGAAACAGGCCCACACCAAGATACATCATAATTAAAATTCCAATAGATAACTGGATAAAAAAGCTGTGGCACATACATACAATGGAATATTACTCAGCGGGAAGAAAAAATGAAATTCTGCCATTTGCAACAACATGGATGGAATTTGAGATCATCATGCTAAGTGAAATAAGCCAGACAGGAAAAGCTAAGAACCACATGACCACTCATATGAGGAATATAAAACTGAAAGCAACAAAGAAAAAAAAAAAAAAAGCTCAGGGACACAGTCAACAGATTTGGTTACCTGAGAATAAGGAGGAAGTGGGGTGGGGGATTTAAATATATGGTGATGAAAAGAGTTGTATACCTGGAACCTATATAACTTTTACTGGTCAGTGTAATCCTAATAAATTTAACAATAAAAAAATAAAGAAAAAAATTTCAAAGGATAAAAACAAGAGAGAATCTTAAAAGCAGCAAGAGAAAAGCCGTTACCTACCTATAAGGGCACTCCCATAAGACTATCAGCTGATTCCTCAACAGAAGCTTTGTAGGCCAGAAAAGAGTAGCACAGAATATTCAAAGCAATAAAACGCAAGGATCTACAACCAAGATTACTCTAATCAGCAAAGCTATCATCTAGAATCACAGGACAAATGAAGAGCTTGCCAGGGGATGCCAGGATGGCTCAGCTGATTGAGTACTTGTTTTATAGTCCCACGGTTGAGTGCGGACCCATATGCTAAACTAGGATGTGCCCCCGGTTGAGTTCTCACTGAGGCAAGGTTCCCATGTGGGAGGCCCCTGGTCCAGTTCCTGCCCTGCGCAGCCCTGTGCCCGCCTGCTGAATGAAACTATATAGAAAACTAATAATGCACAACTACGGAGACTATTCTGGGCTCTCTCCCCATCTTTCTCTCTCTCTCTTTCTCTCTCTCTCCATCTCTCTCCATCTCTCTCTCTCTCTCTCTCTCTCTCTCTCTCTCTCTCTCTCTCTCAAAAACAATACAAATAAATTAAAAAAAAAAAAAAGATCTTCACAAACAAGAAAAAGCTAAAGGAGTTCACCACCACCAAACCAGTATTGCAAGGAAACTTGGATTTCTTTAAGATGAAAAGAAAAGAAAAAAGATAAAAAATATGAATACAAATGGCAATAACTACATATCTATCAACAATTACTTTAAATGTAAATGAATTAAATGCTCCCACTGAAAGATAGGATAGCTGAAAGGATAAGAAAAAAAGACCCTTATATATGCTGCCCACAAGAGACTCACTTCAGATCAAAAGATACTCACTGCAGATTGAAAGGGAGGGGAAAAAGATATTTCATGAAAATGGAAACAAACAAAAAGAGAAGGTAGCAATATTTATATCAGACAAAATAGACTTTAAAACAAAGACTATAACAAGAGCATAGACAGGCCTGGTAAACCCACTTCTGAGTATTTATCCAAAAAAACCCCAAAACTGTATTTCAAGGGAACAAATATATTCAGACTTGTATGCTCATTAAATCATTGTTTACAATGGCTAAGATGTGGAGGCAGCCTGGGTGTACTTTAATAGATGAATGAATAAAAATTAGGTGGTACAAATATACAATGGAATATTCCTCAGTCGTGGATGGGATTGGTTCTCACCATCTGCAGTGGCATGAATGGATCTGGAGGGTATTGTGCTGAGTTGAATATGTCAGACAAATGCCATATGATTTCAATTATATGTGGAATGTTAAGAACAACATAAATAAACAAACAATATAAAAACAGCCTACAAAATACAGAGAACATATGAAGGTTGCCTGATGAGAGCGAAGTTGGGAGAATGAGTGAAAAAGGGGGAGGGATTAAGAAGTACAAATTGGTAGTTACAAAACAGTCATGGAATGTAACATATAGCATAAAGAATATAATCAATAATATAGTAATAACTATGCATAGTGCCAGGTGGATACTAGACTAGTCAGTGGTATCACTTCCTGAATTACATAAATATCTAATCATTATGCTGTACACCTGAAATTAATAGAAAATAATATTGAATGTCAAAACAAGTCAATCAATAAAACATAAAAAAATATATACAGAAAACTCTATAGGCCTAAGAAGAATACACTGATGAATAGGCATTATAAGTGCCCTCAAAGAATTTCCTTTTACCCTCAATTTTATACAGGCCTGTTACACATTTTTAGAGTTTTGTGTCGCTTAAATTCTTTGACATAATAGGCAAAAATTCTGTTAGTATTAAATATATTCTAATAATAAAAAGCAACATCAATTAATTTTTTTAATTAGCTGAGTTTTTTTGGGGGGGCGGCTAGTGAATCAATTGTTATTTCTTTATTTTACAGTTCCCTCAAGCCTACAAAATCATTCTCTCAGTTCTCATTCTATTTTTGCGATAGTTCTTTTAAATCTCCTACCTCAGCTCCTGTATGCCAAACCCACCCCTAAAATGTTGCTGTTTCAGTGGCTCAAGATCGATTTTCCTCACTCGTCCTTTGAACTAGTTCTTGAAATTCAAAGGATCAATGATCTTAAACCAAATTATTTTCACACGCCTGCTGTGCCGAGAAGCATGACAATTACTTTCTAAAAACTCGGCTTTTATCACTTTCAAAGTAATCTGATATTTATCTGAAGACCTGTAGGTCTCATTTTCACAAATAAGTTGATTGAGAGACCTCAGATACATGAATATCAGATATGTAAGCCTTTTATATTAAAAATAAAAAAAAATTTCAGTAGAAATAATCTATACAGAAAATAAGCCACACTTTTGTAGCAACTGAGTGAGCTTTCTCTGATAAATAAAAGTATTTTAAACTGTAGAGATTTATTTGGAGTTGGCTCTGGAAATCATTTAAAAAACATAAAATATGCAAGTCCTGTCCTAGTCCAGCTGCTTAATTTTTTCAGGATTATTTATAAATCACTTTTGTTTAATAAGCAAAATTACCTTCCCTGCTAAATTTAAATTACGAGACACTTCCAAAATATTTCTGAAACCAGCAACTGTTTTTCTCATTTGCTACTTGGCTTATCTTCAAAAACTTATCTAACACTTGTAGCGATGTCTCAGATGTTTGATCAAACATGTTTCAGTGATTTGTTGTCCCACTATAGCAGCATCTGATTTCCAGCACACAATGCCTGCAAATAAGCTTCACAAATGTGAAGTGTCTAGTTATGCACAATTGTGCCCAAACCCAGAGGTATGAAATGGTTAAATGGCAAAGTCCTAAACAGCTGCAGCCAACAGTGATATATGATATGGTAAAAGAAATAACTTTAGAGACATTTTTTTGATTAATGGGCTGAGAGATATTAGAGTAGTTGCTCTCTCTCTGCCAAAAGTCACAGTGCTCTAATACTGGTGGTCAAACTTAGATGATCATCAGAATTGCTAGGGCATTTTAAATCTAGAGATTCCTGGGCTCTGTGCCCAGCAATTTCTTCAGTAGGCCCCAGTACCAAAACAATCTTTATTTTTTGCAAAGTTCCCCAGTTACAAAAATTTCACTAATTTCTTGCTGATGCAGAATTAGAATAAACACTAGAACCATACAAATACACATTGGGTATGTTTACTTTCACATACCATTCATACATACACACACACATACATAAGGTGACCAACAATCCTCCCTTAGGGAGGACAGTCCTCCTTTTGGAAGTTCTGTCCTCCCTCAGAAAGTGTCCTCCTCAATTTAACATCTGAACTCAAGGGACAGCACGCAGTGCCCTAATCAGATCATGGAGCCTAAAGTGGAACAGGGACTATGGAGCGGGGTGGCTGCACTTCCTGGCAGGCGGGGTGAGAGCAGGGATTCAGCCCACAACAGCTCAGCACCCCTGATTTACGGAGGAGATTGACTGTGAGGGAGCGCCTTCTGAAGACAGGGCTCTTGGAGTGAGGGCTGGGGCTTGAATGGACACAGCTGCATTAGACGTGCTTAGAGTGAAACCAGCGGGCTCAAGAGAGCCGAGGGCCTACAGCAGCTGCCGGCCAAGCTACGGCCTCTGTGCCCCAGGACTTTTGCTACCCCACCAACAGGTTGCCACGGCTGCGCCTCTGCCTGCGCACGAGGCTGGCTTTCTGCGCCCCACCCACCAGGCCACTGCGGCACTGCTGCCTGCACATGCAATTGGGCTCCCGACCGGGCTGCCACAGTGCCTAAGCCAGCACAGACAACCTGGCTTTGGGAGTACCTCTAACTGGGTTGGGGTTGCTCCCCCTCCTGCATGGCCAACTGGGCTTCTGCCAAGCCCAGCCCATCTGTGCTGCTGCCCTGCTGACGCTGCTTGCAGATACAATTAAAGGAGGGGCAGTCAAGCAGAGGAGAGAAAGACAGAAGCTCCTGCGCCCTGCCCTCTCTGAACTGCCAGCCCCCCTGCTGAAAGAGGAATCTGCTATTGTGTCTTAGGCCTACCTTACCTCCTACTCACACGCCCCCACCCCCACCACACCCTCACTACCTTGCTTTCTAACAGCTAAGACAGGAACCTGAAGTGCCCCAGGGCACAGAAGCTGTCTGCTTTCCCCAATCCTCACCCAAAATCTCCTCCTCCCACAACTGAGCCCAAAAGAAAAAATAAAGAGAAGCCCATGTGATAGGCAAACCCCCAGAGGGAAAACATACTCATGCCTAAAGCAAAAAGAACCACATCAAACACAATGCATGCCTCACAATCCAAACACCCTCCAGAAGAACAGGGGCATTCTTTTTTATTTTTTTTAAGAATTTATTTCTATTGTCTTTCACAGAGAGAGAGAGATACAGGGACAAAGAGAAGAGGGAGGGCCCAGAACAGCCTCCACAGCTGCACATCATCGGTTCCTCCACACAGTTCCACTCCACAGGTGGGCGCGGGGCTGCACAGGGCAGGAGAACCAAACTGGGGGCACTCCCCAGTCCAGCACAGGGGTCCACACGAGCTGGGGCCGGGACTCGACCCCAGTCCCCAGGGCTGCAAAGTGAACGCTAAACCCACCGAGCCATCCCGGCTTCCCCCCAGGAGCAGGGGCATTCTTTAGTAAAGAAGCTTGCACACTTGGAATCAAACCTAAGTGAAACAGAATTCAGGGCTGCAATACTCAAGACACTCAGAGAGCTCACTCAATGCTGGCAAAGTACCCAAACACAGTTAAATGACCTCAACAAGAAATTTTCTGACCAAAATGAATACTTTACAAATAAAATTGAGAAGCTAGAGCAGAACCAAAAGGAACTTCTTGAAATGGAATGCATCATGGGAGAGCTGAAAAAAGAACTGACCAGCATAGGAAACAGGGCTGACCAGTTAGAGGAAAGGATGAGTGAAATCAAAGATAGAAACATGAAAATGTCACAGAGGGAAGAAGAAAGGGAAATGAGAATCAAGAGAAATAAAAACCCTACAAGAACTCTCTGACTCCCATCAGAAAGAACAATATTAGAATAATAGGGGTACCAGTAGGAAGCAAAATGAAATCTTCTCAGAGTCTACTAAAACAAATAGTGGATGAGAATTTTCCTAACTATGGAAAGAATAGAACCCTGAATTCAAGAGGAAAAGAGGAGCCCTGGCTACCTAGACCCTAGCAGATCTTCTACAAGGCACATTGTTCTGAAGATGACAAAAACCAAAGACAAAAAACGAATCCTCAAAGTTGCCAGGGATAAACAAAATATAACTTTCAAAGGAAAAACTATCAGGTTGTCACCAGACTTCTCAGCAGAAATTCTGCAACCCAGAAGGGAGTGGAGCCCAATCTTCAAAATATTAAAAGAGAGAAATTTCCAGCCAAGAATTAACTATCCAGCAAAATTAACCTTTAGGTATGAAGGAGGAATTAAGGCCTTTTCAGATATACAGAAACTGAGGGAATTGTCCAGCTCAAAACCAGCACGCCAAGAAATACTAAAGGAGGCTATTCAGCCTGAATCAAGAAATCAAAATAAATGGAGAAAAGTTGGAACAAAAAAATAAAAAGGTAAGAAGAAATGGATACAGGATATCCTCATATACTAATCATCACCCTGAATGTAAATGGAATAAATTCACCAATTAAGAAGCACAGGGTAGCAGACTGGATTAAAAAACAAAATTCAACCATATGCTGCCTACAAGAGACACACCTCAGCCACAGAAACAAACATAGACTCAGGGTAAAAGGATGGAAAACAATACTCCAGTCAAATGGCAGTCAGAGAAAAGTTGGAGTGTCCACACTGATTTCTGATGAAATAGACATCAGGATAAAAAAATAATAAGACAGGGAAGCCGGGATGGCTCAGTGGGTTAGGTGCTCACTTTGCAGCGCCGGGGACCGAGGATCAAATCCCGGCCCCGGCCCGTGCGGACCCATATGCTGAACTGGGTGCTCCCCTAGTTCAGTTCTCTCTCTGTCTCTGTATCTCTCCCTCTCTCTCTCCTCTGTCTAAATAAATAAATAAATAAAATATATTAAAAAAAGATTTAAAAATATATATATTAAAAAAAAAATCATAAGACATAAAGATGGACATTACATCTTGATAAAAGGGACAATACACCAAGAAAACATGACACTCATCAATATATATGCCCCCAATCAGGAATTACCAAAATTTATAAAGCAACTACTAACAGAACTAAAAGGAGAATTTGACAAAAATACAATTATAGTAGAGGATCTAAACACCCACCCCCTGACAATATTGAACAGATCACTGCAGAAACTAAATAAGGAGATTGCAGCTTTAAATGATACATTGCAGGAAATTGACATAATTGACATTTACAGGTCATTCCATCCTACAAAAAAGGGCTATACATTTTACTCTAGTGCACATGGAACATTTTCAAGGATAGACCATATCCTGGGACTTAAATCCAACCTTACCAAATTTAAGGGCTTCCAAATCGTACCAACTGTATTCTCAGATCACAAAGCGTTGAAACTAGAGATCAATTGCAAAAGATCAAGTACAGAGGGAACCACATATACGTGGAGACTGAACAACATGCTATTAAAAAGTGCCTGGGTCAAAGAGGAAATAAAATAAGAGATTAAAAAATTTGTAGAAACGAATGACAATGAAAACACAACACACCAAAATTTCTGGGACATAGCGAAAGCAGTATTAAGAGGGAAATTTATATCATTACAAAACTATCTCAAGAAACAAGAAAAACTACAAGTGAACACCCTCACATCTCATCTCATAGACCTAGAAAAAAAAAACAAACCAGAGGTCCCCCAAAGCCAGCAGAAGAAAAGAATTAATAAAAATTAAAGCAGAACTTAATAAAATTCAGAATAAAAAAATGATAAAATTAATGCCACAAAGAGCTGGTTCTTTGAAAAAATCAACAAAATCTACAAACCACTGGTTAGGCTCACCAAAGGACAAAGAGAAAAATCTCATACTTCCAGAATACGGGATAATAGGGGAGAGATTGCAACTGATGCTGCAGAAATACAAACAATCATAAGAGATTATTATGAAAAACTCTACGCCAACAAATTTGACAACCTAGAGGAAATGGACAAATTTCTAGAAACATATAGTTTACCTAAATTGAACCAAGAAGATTTGGATAACCTCAATAGACCAATCAACAGTACAGAACTTGAAACAATTATCCAGAAATTGCCCAAAGGCAAAACGCCTGGACCAGATGGCTTTACCAATGAATTCTACCAGTCTTTTAAAGAAGAACTACTGACCATCCTCCTCAAACTACTCCAGAAAATTGAAGAGGAGGCAGAACTATCCAACTCTTTCCATGAAGCTAATATCACCCTAATACCAAAACCTGGGAAAGACAATACCAAAAAGGATAACTATAGGCCAATCTCACTGATGAACACTGATGCAAAAATCTTAAATAAAATTTTAGCTAACAGAATACAACAATGCATTAAAAAGAATCACCATGACCAAGTGGGATTCATCCCAGGGGCACAAGGATGGTTCAACATACGCAAATCAATCAATGTAATCCAGCACATAAACCAAACAAAGCATAAAAACCACATGATGATCTCAACTGATGCAGAAGAAGCATTCAACAAGATACAACACCCATTTATGATAAAAAACACTGAATAAAATGGGAATTGAAGGAAAGTACCTCAACATAATAAAGGCCATATATGACAAACCCTCAGGAAATGTTATACTGAATGGGGAAAAGCTGAAGCCTATTTTCCTAAAATCAGGAACAAGGCAGGGAAGCCCCTTGTCACCACTGCTATTCAACGTAGTTCTGGAAGTTCTAGCCCGAACAACCAGACAAGAGAAATGAATAAAAGGTATTAGAATCGGGAGAGAAGGTAAACTGTCACTCTTTGCAGATGACATGATCCTGTATATAGAAAACTCTAAAGACTCTATCAGAAATCTATTACAAATAATAGACAAATACAGTAGAGTCGCAGGCTACAAAATCAATGTCCCAAAATCAACTGCATTTTTGTATGCCAACAATGAAACTTCAGAAAGAGCAATGAGAAGATCCATTCCCTTTGCCATTGCAAACAAAACAATGAAATACCTAGGAATAAATCTAACAAAGAACGTGAACGACTTATACACTGAAAACTATAAGACACTCTTAAAATAAATTAAAGAGGACACAAAGAAATGGAAAGACATTCCATGTTCATGGATTGGAAGAATTAACATAGTTAAAATGGCCATACTCCCCAAAGCAATATACAGATTCAATGCCATTCCCATCAAAATCCCACAGTCATTCTTTCAAGAAATAGATAAAAAGATCATCAAATTTGTATGGAACCACAAATCACAAATCTATCCTAAGAAAAAAGGATAAACCTGGGGGCATCTCACTGCCTGACTTTTATATGTACTACAAACCCTCAGTAACCAAAACAGTTTGGTACTGGCAGAAAAACAGATGCACAGACCAATGGAACAGAATTGAAAACCCAGAAATAAACCCACAAATTTATGGACAGATTACTTTTGATAAAGGATCAAAAAATATACAATGGGGAAAAGAAAGCCTCTTCAGTAAATGGTGCTGGGAAAATTGGAAAACCACATGCAAAAGGCTGAATGTGAACTGCGATCTCTCACCATACACCAAAATTAACTCAACATGGATTAAGGACCTCCAAATAAGAAAGGAAACAATAAATTGCATAGAAGAAAACATTGGCACTAAACTTATAGACCTGAGATTCAGGGAGGACTTTATGAATCTGACCTCACTGGCAAGGGAAGTAAAAGCACAAATAAATGAATGGAACCTTATCAAGCTAAAAAGCTTCTGCGCAGCAAAGGAAACCATCCATCAACTAAGCAAAGAGGCAACCAACCAACTGGAAAAAAGTATTTGCAAACAATGCCTCTGATAAGGGGCTAATATCAAAAATATACAAAGAAACTTGTACAACTCAACAAGAAAAAAACAAGCAATCCAATTAAAAAATGGGCAGATGACCTTAACAGACACTTCTCTAATGAAGACATACATATGGCCAACAGATATATGAAAAAATGCTCCACTTCACTAGCAATTAGGGAGATGCAAATAAAAACCACAATGAAATACCATCTTACACCTGTTAGAATGGCTATCATCAACAAGACAAGGGATAACAAGTGCTGGAGAGGCTGTGGACAAAAAGGAACCCTTATACACTGCTGGTGGAAATGTAAACTGGTACAACCACTATGGAAGGCTGTATGGAGATTCTTCAAAAAATTACAAGTGGAATTACATATGACCCAGCCATCCCTCTACTGGGCATCTACCAAAAAAACTTGAAAACCTTAATCTTTAAAGATGTTTGTACTCATATGTTCATCGCAGTACTGTTCACAGTGGCCAGAACATGGAAACAACCGAAGTGCCCTTCGATAGATGACTGGATAAAGAAGATGTGGTACATTTACACAATGGAATACTACTCAGTGATAAGAAATGATGAAATACAGTCTTTGTGACAACATAGATGGACCTAGAGACCATCTTATTAAGTTAAATAAGTCAGATTGAAAGAATCAGGAAACATATGACCTCACTTATAGGTGGAATATAAAACTGAAAGTAACAAAGACACAGAGACCTATGGACACACTCAATAACTTGGTGATTGCCTGAGTAAAATGGAGGAGGGGGGAAGGAGAGAGGGAGGGGAGGTGGGAGAGGGCACCAGCATTATGGACACACTCAATAGTTTGTTGGTTACCTGGAGAGGAGGGTGAAGGGGGAAGGGAGAGTTGTGCGGGGAGGTGGGAGTAGGCACTGGATATATGGTGGTGGAGGGGGAGCTGATTCTGGGAGGTGGGCGCATAGTGCGATGCATGGGTGATGTGATGTGGAGTTGTACATCTGGAAACTATATAATTGTTACCAACCAATGTCACCCCATTAAATTTAACAATAAAAAAGGAAAAAAAAAGTGTCCTCCCAGATGTCGTCCTTTTCGATATGTAAAACCTAATTTGTAAATCTCTAAATATTTAATGACATAAATTTTCCATAATGAAAAAAAACGCTTACTTAATTCTATATAGGCAGTAATGTCTTCTGTGTTTCACAGGCTCATGTCCTGCCCTCCTGAGTCAGTCATTGTGGCTAGAAAAATGGACTGAGACACAGACTTATTCCCCTGAAGCTGAACGGAAACATCTTCACTAAAAATGGGGAGGTAACTTCCACCCAACTGCCCTATGGCTTTTCAGTGCTGTGTCCAGCAGAAAGGAGGTAAATGCTGGGCAGCAAAGCCATAGGCAAAAGCATTGTGTGTTTTAGTAACACATCAGAACATACTATTTGGAGGGCAAATACTTTCACATTTTTCTTGAGATTGTCTTCAGCCAGGTTGTTTGGAGACAGTTAATGATGGTGTATCTCTGATTATTATTGGACAAAAAATACAGTTTTAAAGAGTTACTTTTCAGGTTTACTGGAAGAGGTGTTCTGAGTATGACATTATTTTCTTAAATAGGATGATTTCTTACAATTTTTAAAAACATGTATTGGTTTGAAAAGGTTATTGTAATGTACACGATAAAAACATCTCCTATTACATTAAGCAGGCCTCAAAGCTCACAGTTAACATGACCTTTAGCTAGACTATCCCATCTTGGATGAACCCCTAGTCCAAGGGTTCCCATCCTTTTTATACCCTAGGGCACATTCTAAAATATCGTTAGTGGGGGAAGCCGGGATGGCTCAGTGGGTTAAGTGCTCACTTTGCAGCGCCAGGGACCAGGGATCGAATCCCGACCCCGGCCCGTGCGGAACCATATGCTGAACTGGGAGCTCCCCCAGTTCAGTTCTCTCTCCGTCTCTCTCTCTCTCTCTGTCTAAAAACAATAAAAATAAATAAATAAATATTTAAAATATCGTTAGGGCGGTGGGCACCAGCTATTTCTAAGGATATTTATTATTGAACAAGAATAAAAAATAATAAACAAAAATAATTTTAAAATAATAAATTTATTCTACAAATTATATACACAAAAAGAAACATATATACAAAACGTAATACAAAGTAAATAAAAACACACGTATAATAAAATCATTTAAAAAAACATAAAAGAAAACATAAAAAAAACCAATCTGTCAGTGTGATCTTTGGCATTGCATTTCATTGGCCAATGCCTCATAATTAGGAGAGTATTATGAAAACCCTGTTAGCAAACAATTATTAAGATGCTCATCGGTAAGTCGAGATCTATATCGTGATTTTATTAAATTCATGTTTGAAAACAAAGATTTGCATAAATACATTGACCTGAAAAACAATTTGATTTTATATGCCGCTTTTTTTTTAAATGGGAATCTTTCTTTGTCAACTATGTTCCATAAGTCCTCTGATATTAAGTTCTTTAGCAAAATATCATTCTTAAGGTTCAAAATTTCTAATTCTAGTTCTTCTGCTTTCCCCTGAACAAGGTCTGCAATACATGCGGCTAGTTCTATTCCATTTATTTGGCAAGTAAAAGGATTGATACAGAAGGAGACAATAGGCTCGATATTTGTAAACTGCAGAAATCTCTCTTCAAACTGTTTTTGAAGCACTTGCAGGGTCTCAATAAATAATGACACATTTAATTCATTGTTACCTAGCATTTTTCTCATATTTGGGAAGTGTACAAGAGACTTCATATGCAGATGTGATATCAACAAAGTCAATTTCGCTTTAAATGCGTTTACAGAGCTTATCATTTCAGCTCTATTTTTGTCTTTTCCCTGCAACTCCAAATGGAAAGAATCTAGTTTTTCCATGGTGTCAGCAAGAAAACCCAAATCCACCAGCCAGCAAGAGTCTGTTAGTTCATCCTAATTTTCATTTTTATCATGTATAAATGTTTTTATTTCTTCAATTAAGTTCACAAATCTTGTAAGAACTGTACCTTTACTGAGCCAACGTACTTCAGTATGCAGGATGAGATCATGTTCTTTATCTTCAGTATCTTCTAACAGGGC
>PVKE010039282.1:0-15214 GCA_004027555.1 Craseonycteris thonglongyai
CTGAAAAGCCTCGTCCTCGAGGAGGCGAATCACTCCTGGCAGCGCTAGGACTGGCTTGAGGTTCGTCAGCACCTTCTTCAGCCTCTTCATTGTCGTCATCGGGCAAGATTTGGTCGTAGAGAGCTTTGGCCTTTGTCCTGATCATATTAGTGTCCAAACTCACTGTCTTTTTCCTGCCATCAGCAATCCACAATGCCAGCGCAGCTTCCATGTTCACAATTCTGTTATGACGCGGAGTTACCACACGTTTCGCTTCTTTATTGAAGGTGATTGAAGCAGTTTTGCGGATGTTTGCTTCCTCTTTCTTGATGGACCGCACTGCAGATTCATTCACCCCGTCATGGCGTGCCACAGAGGCATCACTTCTGCCCTCTTTGATCATATCTAAAAGTTTCACTTTTTCGCTGATGGTCATCATCTTCTTCCTCTTGGGCGCCCCGGAGGAAGCTTTCGCAGGGGCACAGCGCTTAGGCGGCATTATAAGGGCTTAATTAATAAAAGAAGTGATCACTTAAACAAAACAAGTGATCGCCAACACAACACTAAAATACAGTATGCGAGACAGTCACCATCATGGACAAGACTGGCGAGATACAACAAGAGAAGATGCTAGGTGAGGCTGCGATGATGCGCAGACAATCAGCTCACAGGGATAAAGCCACTCGAACTCTCATGGGTCGATGTCGCCCCGGAAACCCATCCCGCGCCTTTATGAGAGCCCGTGGGATGGACTCTGAGCCAACTCATCTCTCTGTTTGACATGCAGGGATCCTTCTCTCTCGCGCATCCACATGAAACAACGCTCCTTTCCGCCATGTGGCTGCCGACATGGCTGTATTTTTTCATTTTTATTTTTTGATGAATATTTTGGAAAAACCTGCGAAGCACTGGAGCCGCAAAACATGAAGCGTGAAGTGGCGAGGGAACACTGTATATGAGGTGGCTGCTAGCAAAAGACATAAGTGAGAAAAATTGGACTGGAAAAGCGAAACTTGAACATGGTCAGAAAGGATCACTGGGGGCTGCAGATGTATTGCAACCAAATGGCACAGAATTGTATCACTTTAAAATCTAATTAGGGGGAGGGTAAAAAAAAAATCTAATTAGGGGGTAGCTAAGCATTTGTGTCTTACAATCAAGAACATGCTTAATGTTAGAAAGCCTAAATCACTTGGTTTTTCTTTGATATGAAAGCCATACATGACTTCTTTCCATGAGCTTTATCATGATGTTGTTATCACACTTGGAACCCTGAAAAGCAGATTTCCAGGAAAATGTACAAAGCAATGAAAATTCTTACCTTAAGGTATCTACCTGAAAGTGCATCTCAGTGAGGCAGATGATGCCCCGTTGATGTTCATCCATTGACACCTTTTGGCATCATCAGGAAATGTCAAAGCTAAAGAGAAATTTTTTTAGGAATCCTGCACTTTGCTTGCTTTAAAATAGAAGTTTAATTTAATTAAGTTATGATTCCAAGAAGCAGAGTCACCAATAGCTGACTCTTTAATATGCTTTAGAACCACCATTTAAACAAGAAATCTATTTAAGCCTCAGGTTAGAAGCCATAGTCAATTGCTTAGGGTGGTATTTCTGAACAGCTTTTCATTCCCTTCTGTTCAATTTTTTTTTTTTTAAATAGAATCCTCATTGTCATCATTGTCACAAGGTGTGCTGCAGCATCAATAATCTGGCACAAAACAAGCAAACCTGTAACAACAGTTTTTTTGTGTGGGAACTTAAACTACTTTAAATCACCATGATAGCAACTCTGATACCTCCTTGAGTTCCTCAGCTTTGTCAGTTAATGACAATGCCAGTGTCTTAGTGAGTTTTTCAGGACATCTGTAGGTCAAAAGAAATGCTTAACAGTTGAATATGAAGTACTTAGGTCCAAACAACAGGATATGTGTTTATATCCTAACAACTTGGTAACATCTGAAAAAAACTACGCATATATTGAAAGACAAAAATACTGTTTTTATTTTTATTTTAGGTAACCACAGTTACATACTAACAGGGTGGGTGTGCCTATTGTGCGCTCTACAAATTCTCAAAGTTGGGATCAAACTGGACAGTGCCATTTTTATTTCTTGGTTCACATTGATTTTGCATAGCACTTGCTTTATATCACAATAACCATTAAATATCCAGCTACAGAAAGATATAACATCATCAAAGAAATGTCATGCAATCCAATGTTGAAACGTCAACTCTCTGGAGCTAATAGCTTGTGTGCTATGCAAATTTCCTGTGCCTGAGTGTTGCTCTGTCCCCTCAACAATTTAAATATCTCATGGTGCTCTCTGAGTTCACTGCAGATGCTCAGGTCACCTCACGGTGAGCTGAGATTCTAAAGAATTGTGAGCAAAAATAATAACATTATTGGGATATTGTGCTCAGAGACTCAAGATATTGATCCAATTAAAAGCAAAATCCATGTTGAGCATTTTCTTAGAAGTGACAACTTGTCTGGATTAGAGAGAGAATGTGGGTGTTGTGGATAGTTGTGAACCTTGGGAATTGTTTCTGTTCTTAACAAGGGAAATAGAATTGCACAAAAATTATGCTTGTAAGTGGCCTGGCTTTCTGAAAGGCTAGATGGGGAACAAGAAAAAGGTATGGTAGGTGGATTACACACTTTAGTATATGAATACGTCATTCAAAGTTTCTAAGTAAGGAGGATAAAGCTCTAATCATGCGTGTTCCTTTCTCTATCTTTTTCTTTGTAATTTGTCTCAATCTAGGTAGGTATTATATATAAATAATTATAGTTAATCATAACTCTTTAAAAATGTGGCCTTCTAAATACACTAGTCATATAAACCTCACAATAGGCCATCTCAGTTTTGATGTTCTCTGAATAAGAGATTCAGCAGCAATTTACATTAGTGCTGAAGAAGATCAAAACCATAAAAATTGAATAGCTGAAATCTAGACATTCTTGGCCCTTTCCCCCTTCTCTCGGTCTCTCTTACCTTCTCTCAAGCAGAGAAACAGAGACAGAGAGAGAAAGAGAGAAGGGGCAGGGCCCAGAGCAGTCTCCATAGTTGTACATCATCAACTTTTGACAGTTTCATTCTACACAGGTGGGCAGTGGGCTGTGCAGAGCAGGAACCAGGCTGGCGACCTTCCACATGGGAAGCTTGCCCTGGTGAGAACCAAACTGAGGGCCATACCCCAGTTTAGCATATGGGTCCACACAGGCCAGGCCTGGGATTTGATCCTCAGACCCCGGGGCTGCAAAGCAAGCACTTAAGCCACTGAGCCATCCCAGCATCCCAAAATAAATCTTAAAAAAACAAAAAAAAAAAGAAAAACAACTGATGTACACTTGTGAAAACTGTTGTGGGCCATCCCCTCTTCTCGCTCTCTTACTTTTTCTCAAATAATAAATCTTAAAAGAAAATGTTATATTAATATAATAATATCCAGGAATCTTTTCTGGGTCACAGATTTGTGTAAGAAAACAGACTATTGTGTTGTGAAGGTATATAATTTTTGCTGTGGCCAAACTGCAAATTAATTTCATGGTCTTAGGTCAAAGACATTTTGTCTACCTAAACCTTACTCCCTTTTCCTGCATACACATTGGTGGGTGTGGGTTAGCTGTCTGTGGATATGGGTTGACTGTCTTTGGGTGTGGGTTAGCTGTCTTTAGAGCCTTTGAGTTCCAACACTAAACACTCAATAAACTTCCTTGCCCAATTATTATTGATATCTTCTGAAGGGCATAAATATCATTAACTCAACCAACCAAATAGCTGAAGGAAGAAGGCATTACTGCTGAGTTTCTTTTCCTTTTTTTTTTAAATTTTAATTGTGGTAAAAAAATGTAACGTAAAATTTACAATCTCCTTTTAAAAGATTTATTTTTATTGTTTTTGACAGAGAGAGAGAGAGAGACAGAGACAGAGAGAGACAGAGACAGAGAGAAGGGGGAGGGCCCGGAGCAGTCTCCATAGTTGCATGTTATCAGTTTTTTATGTAATTCTTATTCCACAGGTGAACACAGGGCTGGGCAGGGCAGGAACTGGCTGGGGCTTCCCACATGGGCGCCACTCCCTTGCAAACTGTGGCAGGAGCTGAACTGGGGGCCTCCCACATAGGAGGCTCTCCCTGGTGAGAATTGAACTGGGGGGCACATCCCAGTTCAGTATATGGGTCTGCACAGGCCAAGGCTGGGATTTGATCATTAGACCCTGGTGCTGCAAGACGAACACTCAACCTGCTGAGCCATCCGAGCATCCCAAAATTTACGATCTTAATCATTTTTAGGTATACAGTTAAATATATACACATTGTTGTGAAACCAATCTCCAAAATTTTTCATCTTGTATAACTAAAACCCTATACCCATTAAAACAATAAGTCCCCCTTCCTCCAGCCCTTGGGACTACCCCTCTACTTTCTGTCTGTATTAATTTGACTACTCTTGCCACCTTATATAGTGGAATCATACAGTGTCTTTCTGACTGGCTAATTTCACTCAGCATAATGTCTTCAAGGTTCATCTATGTTGTTCCAAATAACAGGATTTCCTTCTTTTTTAAGGCTGAATAATATTTCATTGCAGGCATAAATCACATTTTGTTTAACCACTCATCTGTTGATGGACACTTAAGTTATTTCTACCTTCTGGCTTTTGTGAGTAGTTTTGTTATGAACATGGGTGTAACTATTGAGTTTTAAAGGAGAAGATTGCATATTTATTTTCCCCAAGATCCAAGTAAATTGCAGTACTGTCAATACTCTGCTGATTTCATCTAGAGAGTTTCCAGAGGGAAGGAAAATAGGTCACCAGGGTGTTTAAATTCCATTTTGGGGGACCAATGAGGGGATTATTTGAAATATCATTTCCAGATGTGTCTTAGGGCTAAACTGTATTTCCTTCTGTTTTATTGCTAGTCATTAAAGGAAACAACAGGGAAGAGAAAAACAAAGCTATGTTTTTCAAAATGTGAAAGGTCTTTGCCATTGGGACAGTTTTATCATGAACTTGAATCTCTATAAACAAGTCTAATTTTTAATTAGTTACAGATCCAAACCTTTGTGAAGAAAAATCTCTCAGGGATTAAAAATCTTTAGCCCTGCGTAGTATTACATCTGTCCCACTTCAAATGTGTCACACAAAAGGATATTGATATCTGTGGATAATTTATATGCTTGAGTCAAGCCTGACCATTTTTATAAACCAAGAGGCTTAGAACGTTTCAAGTAATTTTTTTAATTTTGAAAGAAAGTCACTCTTCAAGCCAGATGAATTCACCTACTTCTAGATGTTCAATCACTAATTAAATACAGAGAATGTATTTTGGACTTAGAAGCAGCAAAATTCTTGCCTGATAACTGAAGCCATTTCTGTACTTCCCATATTTGCATTTAGTTTGTTCTTGTACATTCTGCTACCTTAAGCACTTATTTTTCCCAAGCAAGTTCTAGAAAGCTTATGTTGAGTGCATCTAGAAAATCTTTTAATCAAGAAAAGCTTTTAACATCACTGACAATATATTTTTTTTCTGTTATATTTGCACATAAAAATTTTGGGGAAATGTCATCAAGGAAATCCATTTCTAATTAGATGTTCACTTTGAAACAGAAAAATCATGTTTTACTAAAATAGGAAAATAAATCACTCAGAATCCATAAATTCTGTTTTCCTGTACCTATGATAAAAATAGATGTGGAGGTCCCATACATGGATCACTGCCATAAAACATTTTTAAGGCCTTTAGATCAGCACTGTCCATAGAAGTGTGATGTGAGTCATATATATAGTTTTGCTAGTAGCCATATTATAAAAATAAAAATAAGTAGAAGAAATTAATTTTAATAATGTATTTCATTAACCCAATATATCAAGAATTTCATTTCAAGATGTAATCAATATAAAAATTGTTAATGGGGGGGAAAGCCGGGACGGCTCAGCGGGTTGAGCGCTCGCTTTGAGGCCATGAGGACCGAGGATCGAATCCCGGCTCCGGCCCAGGCAGGACCCGCGTGCTGAACTGCGGAGTTCCCGCAGTTCGGTTCTCTGGCTGTCTCTGTCTCTGTCTCTCTCTCTATCTGTCAAAAAGTAAAATAGAAATAACTATGCACTGAAGACAAAAAGATAATTTCTCTCTATAAATGTGAAAAAGATAAAAAAAAAAAAAAAAAAAAAATTGTTAATGGAAATACTTCACATTTTTGGTATTATAGCTTCAAAAATGTGTGTATGTATTAGACTTATAATACACCTCAATTTGGACTGGCCATATTTCAATGGTCTCAATATAGCCGAGGTATTTGAAACAGAAAGGGCCAATGTGAAATGATTTCAGTGTACTGTAAGAGAGCTAATTTTTTAAAAAAATATATTTTTATTTATTTATTTATTTTTGAGAGAGAGAGAGAGAGAGAGATAGATACAGAGACAGAGAGAGATCTGACCTAGGGGAGCTCCCAGTTTAGCATATGGTTCCGCATGGGCCGGGGCGGGGATTCGATCCTCAGTCCCTGGCGCTGCAAAGTGAGCACCTAACCCACTGAGCCATCCCGGCTTCCCCAGGAGAGCTAATTTTGATATTAATTGATTACAATAGAATCTAGCATTCATTGCATGCATTGTCTCATTTAAATCTCAACATAGCCATGCAAGGAAGGTTCTGTTATTATTAAGAGCAGTTAAATAACTTTTTCAAGGACAATGACTGTTCTATACCAATTGTGTCTAAACATTCTTTAAAATCATGTATTAGTCAAAACAATTTGCCCATTGTTCTCCAAAATACATATTTTGATTTATACATTTACATATGCATTACTATCTATCCACACATTAAATATTAACAAAAGTCATTATTTTATCACAGCCCAGTGGATCACTAAGTGTACCCACAAGGTTGTATTCATGCCACTTTAGGGACCACCGGTCTATATACAGTAACTGAATTTGAATATCTTTTTTTGTTGTTGTTAATTATATTGGGGTGACATTAATTGATATCAATTACATTGTTTCCAGGTGTACAATTCTACATTACATTGTCTATACATCGCATTACGTGCTCACCACCCAGAAGCAGCTCACTTTCCATCACCGTATGTTTAATTCCCCCTCCAGAAATGACATAAAACTTGAGAACAAACTTCATGCTTCTTAGACCTGACTGTTTCACAACTTGATGTTAACTTTTTAGGCCTTGAAGGCATCTGAGTTTGAGATTCTATACCAAGCTTGTCCAACCTGCAACCCAAGGGCTATGTGCAGCCTAGGATGGCTTTTCTTTTCTTTTCTTTTTTTTTTTTTTTAGATCATCAGTTACCTTAGTGTTAGTGTATTTTATGTGTGGTCCAGGACAATTTTTCTTCTTCCAATGTGGCCCAGGAAAGCCAAAAGGTTGGACACCTTTGTTTCATATTATATTTCACAATCAAGCTAAACAGGACTATTTGGTACCCACCTGCATATACTCATAATCTCTGATTTATTTATTTTTTATTTTCTCTTACAGAAACATTTTAAATGGTTAAGATTAAAGCTTCTCTTAGTGATAGTTTAGTTCATCAGACTTATACTACAAGTCATAAAAATTAGGCCCAGAAAGGTAAAACAAAATAGTTACTCAAGGTAGAGAGGCAGAGCCTGGTAGAGACTCAGGATTAGAACTCAGATGTCCAAAGCTCAGTGGTTTCCTTTCAGATATACAGGCTAACTGGCTGGTGGCTTAATATATAAATTTTTTCAGTATCCAGATAGTATGTTGCCCACTTATTAATGGATTGACTGTAGAATTATTTAGAAAATATTATATAAATTTAATAATTCTTTAGAATGATAATTTGCAAACCAGGCTCCTTTAGAATTACTTGGGAGAACTTTAAAAAACCTACTAAAGCCCAGGTCCTCTCTTATAAATGTTCTTTTTGAGTATTCTAAGATGGGTGATCAGGTGTTCATCTATTGTTTTATAAGATTTATTTTATTGTTTTTGAGAGGGGAGAGAGAAAGAGAGAGAGAGAGAGAGAGAGAGAGAGAGAGAGAGAGAGAGAGAGAAAGAGGGGAGGGCCCAGAGCAGTCACCATGGTTGCACATCATTAGTTGTGACATGGTTTCATTCCACAAGGGTGGATGTGGGGCCACCTGGGGTGGAAACCAAATTGGGGGCCTCCCACATGGGAGGCAAGAACCCTCACCATTGAGCAATCCAGCTGACACCAGCTGTGCCACAGTTCAGCACATGGGCTGCACGGGTTGGGGCTGGGAATTGAACCCTGAGTTATCCCGGCATCCCAGGTGTTCATATTTTTAAAATGTTACTCAGGTGAGTATAACGTGTAGCCAGGATTCAGATCTCTGATTAGTCTGTATTAGTGCAACTAGGAGATACCATGGCTGTAAATATTAGGCCTAAAATTGTTACGAAATTGTTTTTGAGCCATATCATGTAGATTAATAATAATACATTACAGAGAATTTAAGAAATACAACTCAAAGGATCGACTTAATAGCTGTATATTTAATCTTCCACTTTATAACCAAAGAATGCACATTTAGTTTTGGAATGACTATGGAGCATATAAACATTATCATATTCTAAACTTTCAAAATAATAAAAATATAAGCCATTTAGTAGTAAATACTGCATGTAATATCAATAAAAACAACCAAAATAGTTTTCCTGGTCGACATTAGAGAAAAAGCTAATATAAAGAACATTTCATGTTCCTGAGTGAAAATATTCAATAGTTCATAAGTTACCAGTTGTGTCAGTTTAAGAATGTAATTCTAATCAAATTTTTTTTGGCTGAAAAATTACCAAATTTATTTTAAAGTTAAGATAGAAAAACAAATAGGTGAGGACATCAAAGCAAATTTTGATATAAAAGGACTGCAGTTGTTTAAAAGAATTACATAATTAATTAAAACAGTGGATAGTATGCAAGAACAGATAGAGCCACAAACTTAACGAATGTTATAGAAATAAAATTTATACATAAGAATTTGGTGTATTTAAATGGCACCATTTCACATCAGGAGAGAAAGAAAGCATATTCAATATCAATTCTTAAGAAACTGGTAAATGATTTGAAAAAAACTATTTTTCTAAATTACATGTTATACTGAAATAAGTTCTAGAAAAATTAAAAGCTAAATGTAGAAATGGAACTATTAGGCCACTTGAAAAAGCAGCAGTAACAATCAGAAATTAGTAAACATATAGGCATTTCTTTTTTTTAATTATATTTTTAAAGATTTATTTTTATTGTCTTTTGACAGACAGAGATAGAGAGAGGCAGAGAGAAAGGGGAGGGCTCAGAGCAGTCTCCATAGTTGACAGCATTATTTTTCCATATAGTTTCACTCCACAGGCAGGCACGGGGCTGCACAGGGCAGGAACTGGGTTGGGAGCCTCCTGCATAGGCCCTGGCAAGAAATGAACCGGGGGCACTCCCCAGCTCAGCATGTGGGTCCATCTGGGCTGGGCCCCGGATTTGATCCCTGATCTCCAGGGCTACAGAGCAAGCGCCTAACCCGCTGAGCCATCCCAGCTCCCCCTAGGCATTTCTTTAAAGATTTATTTTTATTATTTTTGACAGAGAGAGAGAGAGAAAGAGAGAGAGAGAGATACAGAGACAGAGAGAAGGGGGAGGGCCCAGAACAGTTTTCGTAGTTGCACATCATCGGTTTTTCCACATAGTTTCATTCCACAGGTGGGCGCGGGGATGCACAGGGCAGGGACTGGGCCGAGGTCTTCACCCCGGTGAGAACTGAAGTGGGGGAACTCCCCAGTTCAACATATGGGTCCACATGCTCCAGGGCCGGGATTCGATCCTTAGTCCCAGAGGCTGCAAAGTGAGCGCTTAACCCACTGAGCCATCCTGGCTTCCCCTCCCCTAGGCATTTCTAAGTACGAAATGAAAGTAGAAATTTTGGACTACTTAAAATAAAGAAATTTTATATCCAAAACACATCATAAGTGAAATTAAGAACACAGTAGGCAAACTATAAAAAATATTTACAATCAAATATAATAGAGTGTACAAAATTTTTTTTATAAGTTTTGGGAGATTCTCACCCTTTAGTGAGTTTTACTTTCAGAACACTCACTAGATTCTCACAGTGAAGATTCAATAATGATTCTTCCTTTGGTTCCGTCAAGAGAGGGGAAGACTAATCATTGTGAAATGTACCCAGAAATGTCTCTGTAAGAAAGGCCTACTGTCTTGGGAAGAAGGCTTTAACCAAGCTTTATTCCAGCTGGGAGAAGAGATTTCTCCCACTCTAGTCCCCTTTAGACTTTCCATCTCACCTAAGGTAATAAATAAATAAATAAATAAATAAATAAATAAATAAATAAATAAATAAATAATCATCACTGGAGAAAAGTTGTAAAGGTCATGGACAGAGAAAGAAACCTACTACAAGACTGGAATTTAATGATATTATAGAATACTGCCCTTTCCTCACACATGACAACGACACCACCAGGACTCTGGGAGCTGCACAACACAGACTCTCTCTGAGGAGGAATACTTAGAAAAGCCCAAAGTTAAGGGGAAGGTGTGGGGGAGGGGTGACAAGAAACAGGAACACAAGAGGAATTTAAAGACTCCAGCATCTAAAAAACACAATAAATACTAAACACGGCCCAGCCCCTGGTCAGATTAAAACCCCTAATCCTCATCCTTAAAGCCTATTTATCTCAATGCCTATTACCTGATACAAAATGTCTGGCTGTCACCAAAATATATCAAGGCATACCAAAAGGCAAGAAAAAAACACAGCCTGAAGAAACAAATAGCATCAGAACCAAACTCAGATATGACACAGGTGTTAGAATGATCACACAGGGGCTTTAAAATAAGTAGGACTAATATGTTAAGAGTTCTACAGGAAAAAGTAGTAGGTAAGACTAAAAGAAAAATCTGAATCAAGTATGGACTTCAGTTAATAATATATATCAATATTAGTTTGTTAATTATAACAACTATATTCTACTCATGTAAGTTGTTAGTAGTAAGGGGAAATGGGGGTATATGAGAACTCTCAGAGCCATCTTTCAATTTTTCATAAATCTAAAACAGTTTTAAATAAAAATTTTACTTAAAATACTGTTTTTTTCTGGGTAGTGGTATAATGGGTAATTTAAGTTTATTTGCTGTTTGTATTTTTTTTTTTAAGATTTATTTTATTCTTTTGAGGGTAGGTGAAAGAGAGGGAGAGAGAGTAGGTGGGGAAAGCCCAAAGCAGTCTCCATAATTGTACATTATTAGTTGTAACATAATTTAATTCCACACAGGTGGATGTGGGGCTGTGCAGGGTAGAAACTGAACTGGGGGCCTCCCACATGGAAGGTGAGAAACACCATGGGACTTGGCAGTTACCAGTTGTGCCACAGTTCAGCATATGAGTTTGCAGGGGCCAGGGGCAGGAGTCAATCTCCAGACCTTGAGGTTGCAAGACAAGCACTCAACCTGCTGAGCTATCCTGGCATCCACTCTGTTTGTATTTTTTGTGTTCCAATTTGTTTATAATGAGCCCATATTGCTTCTAAAATCAGGAAAAAACAGTTTTCTAATATTAAAAAATATGTATTTTATTTAAAAAGAAACTATATATGGTAGGCTTCCTGTGGTTAAGACTAATATTTTTTTCTTTTGTACTTCCTTTTCCCTGCATTTCATTCCCATATCTAACCTATTACTCTACTTATAGTACATATTAATACATGCATGTTAACTGACACTAACTAGTTTTATTGACTTGACTTGTTACACTGAAAAACTATTCGTTTGATATTTTTGTTCAGCTTTAATGAGGTCAACTATATGGTCAAAATATGCATGAAGGAACGAGTCAAGAACTCAAGACAAAGTCCAACATGGTTAATTACTGCATGCGGTAAAGCTAATTTTTCTTTAAAGAGAGGCACCTCACAGTTTGAGGCTTTATATCTATGCCAATCCATTGGGCCAAGTTGAGCTCTACGGTGAATTATGTCAAAAATCATAAGAAAGACCCCAAGTAAAATTGTTGTTTTAGCAAGAGCAATTTTATGAACTTCTGAGGAGCCAGTCCTATAGTGGGCACTGAATGAATTATTTCAGTATAAACTAATTTTTCAGTGGAGCAAAATTTTCAGAAAGTTGCCCTTGGGACCAATTCCTCTTTCCCTAGCCTGGTGCTAACTTTGCTTTGTGAGGACAGAAAGTTTGTACAAAACACTCCTGGCAGTGTGTCTACTAAGTGAGCAGTCCACACCAAACTTCAGTCATAGTCGTCTTTATTTCATGAAGATTTAAAGCCAGTGCTGCCCTCATGCCCTTCATCAGTGTCTACAAGAAAGACCGCAGCCCACAGCAGGGAGGCCGAAACACAGCAAAGGCCATCTAAATGCTGCCTGCTGCCTTTGAGTGCTGAGAACACACGGACGTCCTTTAAGATTTACTTCACACCCAGGAGCATAGTGGGAAACGCCCTGGATTAACGGTTGTGCATTATGTGTGGATATGTGAAGTAGCCTATGGCCTTTCTGCCCCAGAAATGACCTCCTCTGCACCAGCCTCCCTCCTTCTTTTTTGTAGAAGCAAAATGCAAATAGAGAGAGCTGGACTACAGGCTGTGGTTATGAAGCTCAGATAATTGCTTGCACCTGTTACGAAAAGATAGCCTTAAATATCCTAGAGAACCGCAACTTTTGTTCCAATGTTGCTTTTGCACACTCAAACTTGGCATTTGAAATTAATAATGGTTCTAGCATCTTCCTCCTTCCCTTTGGGTTTTGGTAAAACTAGAATTAAGTTAGTTGGGATGAAACTCCCTCATCTCCAACTGGTGAAAAAAGGAAACTGACCAAAATGTCTCTATCTTTCTTATGTTTTATAAACCTGTCTACAGTAGACTCTCAGTTAACGGTCACCCATGAGGACTCATAGATTTTGCATAAATGTAAGTAGACTCTCTGTTAACCAAAACTCAAGCAACCAGCATTGTGCTGGTTGCTTGAGAGTGTCAGTTGCTTGAGTTCTGGTTCTCAGAGATTCTTGTCTATATACACAGATAGATATAACTTGAAAATACAAAGTAATTTGCTGTAATAAAACAGAATAAAATCAATGTGTGTGCTCTATTCAAATTGCTCCTTACAAAAAAAAACCTTGGCCTTCCAGTTTGCTATCTCACTTCAATTTTCTTGTCTTTGATGGTCACCCATATTATCTCAATTGGAGTAGTATGCCTTACCGTTAATTTTCATCCCCATTCAGCTTTTGAATTAACTTGTTAAATTAATCTCATCTTCATTTATTTTAGTGTCTTCATGTTTAAATGCTGATTTTATGAACATCTGTTTTGATCATGGTTGTAAACTCATTACTTTTGTGTGCTATACATATTTTAAAAAGATTTAGTGCTGACCTTTGTGAATCGAATGTTTTTGTTGTCAGTAACTTTTCTGTAATTGATGCTGTTGTTTCTGCCACCGAGATAACAGTTTCAAATAAGATATGTTTTGGGGAATTGTCTTCAACACTTTAAATCAGACAGATATCACTTTAAAACTGTGTGGTGGAAAGCCGGGATGGCGCAGTGGGTTAAGCACTTGCTTTGCAGCCCGGGGACCAAGGATCAAATCCCGGCCCCAGCCGTGTGGACCCATATGCTGAACTGAGGTGTGCTTCCCACACGGGAGGCCCCAGTTTGGTTCTCGCCCCCCCCCCCGGTTTGGCCTCTGGTTCGAGGGGGCATGCCTCCCATGCAGGAGACCCCCAGCCCAGTTCCTGCCCTGCGCAGCCCCCTCCCAGCTGTGTGGAATGAAACCATGTCGAAAACTGATGACTAATAACTATGGAGACTGTTCTGGGACCTCCCCCTTCTCTCTGTCTCTGTCTCTCTCTGTCTCTGTCAAAAACAATAACATAAATCTTTGAAAAGAAGAAAAGTATTAAAACTGTGTGGCATGGGGAAGAAAGAAGTGAGTGTGTTAAATATTGCAGCATGAGGTGAAGGTAAATAGCCACTCAATTTTCCTCTACTTTTTAAAGTTTTAAAATTTTATATTTGTTAAGAGATTTTTTTCTCCCCAGTATTTGCCATTTAATAATACAGTTGGGGGAACTGCTGTGTGACTATTGATAAATTCATTAAGCAAAGAAAGATGAATTATGTGTTTAGCTCTACACTCACTTAGAAAAACATTGTTTTTCAGAGTTAGATAGCAGAGCCAAATGCCACCTAAGTGTTTGACCTTCAGTCTCTGGGGAGACATTTTAAATTCTCTGTGTCTCAATGATTTGGCAAAAATTAAAAGACATTTTGTCTCTCACAGCAAGCTGATGAAAGTGGCAGGATGTTCAAAATATCTCCCAATTTAATGACCATATTTCACCTTCATCCTGAAGAAGGTAATCAGAGTTGGAGTACCTTGGAGGAGGAACAGGGTGGAAAACCCAGACCCATCAAGATGACAAGTTTATTTTTTAACTCATTTTAGAGAAAACTGGCCTCTATTTGGTTATTATCATGTCGATTCTGTACAGTGCAGCATATTCCCTGTTCTGGTACCAGAAGAATTTGGTTTATATAAACAATTATCTACAATTATATGTCAAATTGTCTGTGTGAATGGGAAGTAAATATCTAAACTCCTTTGATAGAAAATGCATATCCTTTGTTTCCATTTGGGTGCATCTTTAAGCCTTAGATAATGAAATCTTTCATTAGCATATAAAAGGCTGTTAATTGTCACTTCAAGACCTTATATTATGAAATAATATTTAATCCAAAAGGACATAGTCATTATGTAAAATCATACAAATAATATATTTAAATTTTTCCATATCAATGAAATATTTCCTTTTTTACTCTTTACAATCTAAAACATAGAGTGAAGGGGAAGTCGGGATGGCTCAGTGGGCTAAGCGCTCACTTTGCAGCGCTGGGGACCAGGGATCGAATCCCAGCCCCGGCCCGTGCGGAACCATATGCTGAACTGGGAGCTCCCCCAGTTCAGTTCTCTCTCTGTCTCTGTATCTCTCTCTCTCTCTCTCTCTGTCAAAATTAAAAAACAAATAAATAAAAATATATTTAAAACATAGAGTGATAATATTTTCATCCTTTCAAGCACATGAAATGGTTGTAAATAACAATTATTATAATGTCTGTGTTACATGTCTTTTACCATTTGCATCATCTATAACAAAGAAGAGTGTATGGCTCTTGCCTTTTTAT
>PVKE010039283.1:0-15078 GCA_004027555.1 Craseonycteris thonglongyai
CTTCCTAATCTTCTACTGAAGTGCTGTTCTTTTTGCAGCACAAGGAATCTGCCCCTTTCCATAGGAAGCTACGTTGTCTCTATTCCTGGTTAAAGGTCCCATTTGCTCAACTGTTTCTCATGGGGCAGTGTCCTGACGGCCACAGTGTCCTGGCTGCCACCCTCTGGAAGCATGTTGGTGAGTTAAAAAAATACTTCTTAGAAACAAGCACGACATTTCAGATGTGCCCAAGATGGTGCAGGGTCCAGAGTCTAGAGCTTGTCATCTGGCCACTGAGCCCTTGACTAATATCGTCTATGCTGCATATCACATGCAGGCAATACAGGAATCAGAACAGAAATGCACAGGCCTTAGCCAAGGGCCAAAGGGAGGATGAGGGTACAGAGGAGGCTGGTTCAGTTATCAGTCTGGGTAACAGATACAAAGAAAGCAGGTCTAAGGAAATTGGACTTTGTCCGATTCAGGGTGAACACTAGAGGGCCACAGATAAAGGACTATCTAGGAAGGCCAGCTGGTCAGTCATACAGAAAGGGAGTAAAAGCAGGTCAATAGTAGGAAGAAGAGATGCTTTCCTGATCCACCCCTTCCATGTGGGCAGAAGTTA
The DNA here is from genome assembly GCA_004027555.1 of Craseonycteris thonglongyai. Taxonomy (NCBI): domain Eukaryota; kingdom Metazoa; phylum Chordata; class Mammalia; order Chiroptera; family Craseonycteridae; genus Craseonycteris; species Craseonycteris thonglongyai. Next base: position 605 of record PVKE010039283.1, read on the forward strand.
GCATACTACAGCAATGGTGAGCCACCATTTGCTGAAAGCCCTGGCTAGAGGGAAGGAGAATGAAAAGGAGAGAGCAGTGTGCTGGTCCCCATCTTTGCCAGTCGGGTGGAGATATCTGGTGATTTCCATCACTCCTTGGGAGGGGGAGAAGAGGCGGAGGGAACACCTTTCCACAGGGTTGAAGAAGGCATCTTTTTTAATTGAATCTTTGTGCCTTTTGCCTTTAACTCATCCTTCTCTTTCCCCACCTCCAACCTCCACCTCTATTCTAAACAGATAAAGGAGAAGGGCAGTCAAGCAGAACCAGAGGGAGTACTGCTCTGGGGCCTCTGACTCCCCTGTAGCCTATCTGTGGACCCCAGTGGCAGCACCTTCTCAGCACCAGTGCTCACCTGGGTTTACCCCGGGGCTGGTATCCCAGTAGGAACTTGCCGGGCAGTTCCTTGCAGGCACAGATGAAATAAGGGATGAAGGTGGGCTTCTCCTTCTTAGTTTTGATGAGCAGCTCCTCTAATTTCTGGGGGTAGAATGAGGGGGAGAGGTTGGGATAGCAGCATGCCTGGTACACAATGTCTGGTGCACACATGATACACACCTGTTACCAGCTGAGTACCCCTACACTGAAGGGAAACCAAACATCCTAAGTGGCTGGGTGGTGTCATCCCTTGCAGGGCCCTGGACTCACCTTCCGGTCCCCACCGCTACAGTCCTGATAATACTTGTGGTTCAGAAGGTCCCGGGCAAAGGATGCCATGGGCTGGACATAACGGGCAACAATCTCATCCAAGTCTTCAAATTCCTGTAGGAAGAGGGTAAAGGTCATACCCAGAGCTGAGATTCCAGGCCCTTCATCAAATCCATTCAGAAGAGAACCCCTGGTGGGGATAGATTTCCCACCCCTGCTGTAGCCTCAGTCTACTGTGAAGTCCCTTCAATTTATCCATCTGTTTGGATCTGCCTAGATTTAAAGCTTACAAGGCACAAAATCATTTAAATCCTAACTCTGATTATGCCCTGGTGCACAGGAACAACAGGGAGCTTCAAAAAATTACACTCTACTGAAAATAGGACAGAGAAACTTGACATGTGTGTGTGTGTGTGTGTGTGCATGTACATACACATGTGCCTGCATGTGTATTTTTTCCTCTTTCCCCACTGGCTCTCTGTAGGTAGTCTATTTTAAAATTTGGAGGACAAAGGAGGAGGGAGCAAAATAATACAAAATTATCAAATGAGTCATTTCATAACCAACTTCCTGTTCAGTGCTGTGTAGCTAAAATACATAAAATGCATATAAATTAATGTCAGGTGAAAATAGGCAGAAATGGTTGGTTTCTGGAAGCAGGTGTGGAGAAGGGGAATGAACAGGGGCTAGTGCTCACCTCACTGTTGATCCACAGGGTGGCTCCCAGGCTGAAGGCGTTTTCTTTGCCCTCTTCCCGCACATCCACGTGCTGGTAGATGCCGTCACTGACCTTCCAGGTTACTGTCAGGTGATTTTCGCCCTTGCTGCTTGGTCGGATGATCACATCACCCTGGTCCATGGTCTCCATCATCTTCTCTGCTTGCTTGAAATTTATGTTATGAAAGGATGGGTGTGCGATGACTCGCTTGATATACGCTGAAGAGGGCAAGAAAGAAGTATACACGTATCAGGGGATGGGACTGGGAAACAACAGCAATGGGACAAACCATGGCCTAATTCCTGGCCCACTATCAAATTCTGAGACTCCTTCATCCTTTCTGGGCCTGGACTCTGATGTGCAAGATGTGTTAACCTGGGTTCCTATGGTGATGTGAGAATGAAGCTTTGAGAGTCATAGAACATTAGCCAAGAAAACGTGACCTAAGAAGACCCTGGTCTCGGCCCTGCCAATCACTCCCTTCTATGATGTGTCTGGGCCTCAGTACCTCAAAGCTGAGCACCCACTCTCGCTGGGAAGCTGAGCAAGGGAGAGAGCCACTAGCATGTACATCCTGAAGGGGAGCTGCTAGGACTTGGGGTGCACAGTCATGCTGGTGGGCACTCACTGGTCCGCTGCTGCTTCCGCTTCATGTCCTCCTCCTGCTTGTGGTCTGCTGCTTCAGCATCAAAGTCATAGTACGTGTCCTTGGGCAGTTTCCACTCGTTGTTCCTGTCCATGAGGTCTGAGGTGCGGCAGGTCAGGTCTGCGCTGAATTTCTCAATGTCAATCTTCATGATGCGGCAGTGAACAGTCATTCCCACCTAGATCCACAGAATATTTGAGCTGGAAGGGATAAAGATGGTCTAGCCCAATGACCTATTTACATCTGAGAAAACCAAAGTCCAGGCAGAAAAGTGGAGTAACTTGCCCAAAGCTAGCCAGCTACCAATAGGCAGGTGAGGCATTCGGGGTCAAGTCTAGTCTGCAGATACCTCCCACTTTAGGCAGGAAAACCAACTGAAGTCTACTGGGACCTATCCTGTAACTGGCACTATTCCCTTCTCCCATAAAGCTGCCTAGTTACTGCTCCTCGGAGGTGATCAAAGTTTGGCTGCCCTTTATGGAGGAGAAGCAAAATAATAGCTGTTTTCTGTAGTTTACCGTTGACTTGAGCCAATCTGTCTAATCAGTGGCAAAAGCTAGTCACTCTGTAGGGCTCTCCTTTTGAAAACCTATCTTGCTTAACTTATTAGGAAAGTCTTTCTCCAGCCTTCCTAAGGGGTTCACAACACTTAGAACAGAGGGGTTCTCAGGGGTTCACAACACTTAGAACCAGAGAATCTGTTAGATCTGGTACCAGCTATGTCCCAAACTGGGTAATACTGAAAAAGATACTTGAATTTCTCTGAAAAAAGGTAGTATCTCCTTCCCCATTAGATGGTGAGATTGAGACATGTAAATGCCATGTACTGGTACCTAGTGTGTATATACATAATTAATGGCAGAAGAATATTAGAACAGAAAGGAAGCTTAGTCTTTGTGTTTCCCAGTATATAATGCTGGGTCCTGGATCCTGCCCACTGTAATAAACTACAACTTCCCACACAGAAGAGAGAGCCCTCTCCCAAAGGGCTGGCAAACTGATGAAGTTTCACAAGGCAGAGAGCAAAAGCATTCAGATGTGTTTCACCCTATCTTCTTTCAAATAGTTATAAATCTTCCTGAAGCTCTCTCCCCACCAGCAGCCATTGGGAACAGAGCCTAATTTCTGGTGGGGACAGCCCAATGATGCCTTAGTTCAATCATTCATCTACCTTCACTCTTTCCTCTGGTCGCTTTACCACTTTGTCACTGAGGAATTTGGTGGGGATGAAGCCGGTTACACCATTGTCTAGCCGTGTTTTGACACCGATGGCCTGGCCTGGGCATGAACCGCTGTCAAAGTGGTTCCAGACCTAAAGAGGGCATCAATAGAAGAGTTTGATCATTTAGATGATGATCATTCAGAAAAGAGCTGCCAAGGGTGTTGTAATTTATTTTACTGTTGATACTTGGTATCATGGTCTGAGAACACAATGATCTAGCTACCCACCAACACAGAATTTGAACATCCCCAATGTTTTTTTTTAAGACTTATTTTATTGTTTCTGACAAAGTCAGAGAGAGAGACAGAGACAGAGAGAGACAGAGAGAAGGGGGACAGCCCAGAGCAGTCTCCATAGTTGTATATCATCAGTTTTCAACATGGGTAGGGGATGCGCAGGGTGGGAACTGGGCTGGGGGCGTCCTGCATGGGAAGTGAGCCCCAGTTCAGCACATGGATCCACACGGGCTGGGTCCATTCGATCCTTGGTCCCTGGGGCTGCAAAGCGAGCACTCAACCCATTGAGACATCCCGGTTTGCCCTCCAATGTTTTTTGACTCAGCTCATGTTTGGCACCACTGACCATCACATCAATCTTTTATGTTAATCTAATACATATGTACCGCTAGCTGCAACTGAGGCCCCTCTTTCCCATTTTATTCTGACCTATTGGGCAAAGGAAATGTCAATGTCAGTCTCTTCAGAACTCAGTCCAGTGCCTACTGGCTTTCTGTATATCCCAGAAAAAACCTATCAGCTTCTTATTGAATAAAGTTGAGAAATTATATTTTACAATCTGCCCAACATTTGAAGACCCAGAAAAAGCTTTCAGGGTAGGTTTAGTGAGTTCTGATCATGAGAAAAGGCGGATGATGTCTGGGAGAATGTGAGAAAATTTAAAATATGTATGAAAAATAAAACAATTGAAGGGGGACTACAGATACCTTCTAACTAACATAGAGATACTGTGCCTACTCTGCTGGTTAAAAAAAAAAAAAAAAGCATGTCTTCATATCTTTAATCTGGTTGAACTAGATCCCCAGAAAATGGGAAACAAGGGTTAAGGGCTGAGTCAGAATAGAGGAAAGCACACAGATGATTTCTGACCAGCATATGGAAGAACTTCATCTCAGACCTGAATGTACACTAGCACTCTTTCTTCTTTGTGTGATCTAATACTCCAATTTCCAACTCTTTTTGAGGGCACTGAGTCCATTCACTTGCTCAAGGAAATCCAGTAACCATGGTAACAGTGCACTGCATTACCTCACTTAGTTCAGGGAAATTGTCCTGCTGGCAGAAGGGGCACTGCCATAGCCCCGTCTCATCGTTTCGGATTGCCTGGTCATAGCTCTCACCCTGTGGACGCCTGTGGGCAATGCCAGTGACATTGCAGATGATGAGTTTTCCTGGAGAACGGGTGGAGGAAAACAGGGAACAGAAGAACATGAAGAGCAGGATAAGAGAACTAGAAAGGCAACTCTTTCCCACCAATCATTAGTGACAGAACATCTCACAACATCTGCACTCATTTCCCTCACATTTTTGAGAACAGGTATCTTCCTGATCTGATAAGGGAAAATGAGGCCTATAAAAGTGACTTCATGAAGATCCGGCAGCAGATTACAATGTAACTTGACCTTGAATTCAGTTTTTAAAGATTTACTTTTGTTGTTTTTGAGAGAGAGAGAGAGAGAGGGAAGGGGGAGGGCCCAGAACAGTCTCCATAATTGCACATCATTGGTTTTTCCACATAGTTTCATTCCACAGGTGGGTGCGGGGCTGCACAGGGCAGGAACTGGGCCGGGGTCTCACCCGGTGAGAACCGAACTGGGGGCACTCCCTAGTTCAGCATATGGGTACACATAGGCCGGGGCCAAGATTTGATCCTCGGTCCCCAGGGCTGCAAAGTGAGCGCTTAACCCACTGAGCCATCTCAGCTTGCCCTGAACTCAGTTTTGACTTCCAGTCTAGGGTTCTATAATCTTAAAAGCCCCCTGGTATAGTACAAACCTGCCTTGCTCTGTTGTAATTGTTTCTTGCTTTTAATGTACACAGTAAATGCATCCTCCTCACCCCTACCCCTACCTGTCCTCCTTCAACTAAGAAACAGACCCAGGGGATGCCGGGATAGCTCAGCCAGTTGAGTACTTGCCTTATAACCATGAGGTCCAGGGACTGAATCCCAGCCCCGGCCCATGAAAACCCGTATGCTGAACTGGGGTGCAACTGGTAACTTCCAGGATGGTTTGGTGGTGAAGGTTCTTGCCTCCCATGCAGGAGGCCCCTGGTTCAGTTCCCACCCCACAAGGCCCCACATCCACCTGTGTGGAATGAATCATGTCAAAACTAATGACATACAACTATGGAGACTGCTCTGGGCCCTCCTCCTTCTCTCTCTCACCTTCTCCCAAAATATTAAATAAAAATAAATCTAAAAAAAAAACCAAACAAAAACAAAGCAAACACTATAAAAAACAGACCCAGAATTTACCAATGTAGAAAGTCTCTGGTGTTTCTTTTGTTAACATATTGAAGATTTCCTCTGTGTTTGGAGAGCGGTAGGCTGTCCGGAGGTCCTTATACCGACAACTCAGTTCTGCCCGAATGTCATAAAGGGTGATATGTTTGTCACCATAGCCCTGGAGAAGAAGCCCATTAAGAAGAGCCTTGTAACTGTTCCACAACCTGAGCCCCAAGTCTTTCAACAAAAGGAGTAGGCCAGGTGGCTCCTGTCAGGGGTTCTCTCTTTTCTTTTCCCCCAACATTAACTAAAGGTTTTCAAGCTTCTTCTTAGCCATAGAACACTGTTTTATAAAACAATGCTTTGTGGAACCCCAATATATAAAATAGACAAATGTGAAGCTGTACCATTGTAAAAGGAGGAAGAGGGCCTAGAATAAGACCCTTCAAGCTCCCTCCCACTCCCCAGTGACTAGCAGTCTCTGAGACTTCCCTGGCTCCTTAACAAGCAGACTAAAAACTTCCATAAGGAAACCAGTACAGCACAGAGAGGGAGAAGAGAAGATCAAGTCCCCCACACTACTACTATTGGGGGTTTCTTAGGAGATTTGCTGCCTCAGTTTCCTTCCAACAATGCCACTTGGAATGGTTTTTACACTAGGCTTTCTAAAGTATCACCCACCTGCCTCTCCAGTTCTTCTGCAAAGGCATCCAGATCTAGGTCCTTGAGTCGCTCTGGGTTTTCCAAGATCTCTTCTAGGGCTCCTGCAGGATTGGCATCCTCAGCTGATTCATCATATTCTAGAGCATCCACTGCCATCTTCCTGGCCCACTCATAGGTCTCCGGATGAACTCGAGAACCATCAAGGACTTCAATATACGAATCAGTACTGAAGGAAGAAAAGGAGCAGGATATATAACAAAAAGATTCTAACAATAGCCCAAAAGTCCACCAATGGGGAACTGGTTAAATAAATTAAAATACCTCCACGATGGAATATTATACAGCCATTAAAAAGCAAATGAATTATGTGTGCTGACATGGGAAGATGGTCATGATATATTTACACTGTAAAACACTATGAACCACATGATCCCATTTTTGTAGTAAATGGGTAGTTAGTAAATGCATAGCAAAAATAATTGAGGGGATGATGGATGGCTCAGTGGGTTGAGAACTCGCTTTGTAGCCCTGGGGGTTAAATTCCAGCCCAGGCCGTGTGGACCCATGTGCTGAACTGGGGTGTGGCCCTCAGTTGGGTTCTCGTCAGGGTGAGCTTCCCATATGGGAGGACCCTGGTTTGGCCCCTGGCTTGAGGGGACATGCCTCCTACACAGGAGGCCCCTGGACTGGTTCCCACCATGTGTGGCCCCCTGCCCACCTGTGTGGAACAAAACTTATGTTGAAAGCTGATGACATATAAACTATGGAGACTGCTTTGGGCCCTCCCCCTTCTGTCAAAAAAAAAATCTTAAAATAAATAAATAAAATTTAGAAAAGTTTTAGAATACATCAAATTGTTATGGTAGTTATCTATGGGGGTGAAATTATGGGGGACTTCCACCTTCCACATGATATTTCTAGATGTTGAGCTTTATATAATAAACCTATATGAATTTTATAAGACTACTGAGATTTTTCTGCTAGCTATTTCCCCCCATAAAGCCTTCACAGGCTGGTCTTGCCCATTCCCTCACATGGACCTATGTTATTCGTGGAGTGTTACAGCAAAGCTGGGTGGAAAATGAAATTCCAGAACTTGAAGCCTATTTCCCCACTAATTTCCATTACTGAGTGAGAAGCTATGTGCCTCTGGAAAAGATCCTCCAAAGACTGAGTTGATAACTTCTAGAGAGAAAGAGGTCAATAGCGAAATCCAAAGTCCAAGTGAATAGAACTTTCTCTCAATAACATCATATCAAAACATACTGGAATCTCTTTTCCCTTTCCTTATCTCCTCAGACCCCCATACTCCTTTTTCCATTCCCTGTACTATCTCCACCCTTATCTAGCTACAGCACACCATAACAACAGATAAGTTTTGTTCCCTGAATGAAGTTATGCTTTCTTTTATAAACTAAGTTGGTTCTTGTCCTTTTTCACACACAAAAAAAAGCTTTGCATAATTGAACAGATCTTTTCCATAGGTCAGAGGCTCTTGACTGAATTAAGGTTCCTCACCTTGGCTTTAAAACATTTCCTAATTTAAATAGCTTTTTGGCCCCCTGGCAGCCCTAATCCCTTGAAACCACAAAGCAAAGCCCAAGGGAATTCCTCCTGGTTCACCCCAGCAGAGGGCATCACCTGTCCCCCAGGGAGGCTGTGTCGATCTTGAGGAAGCCAGCGCAATTCATGAAGACTTTGGGACCCATGTGGCACATGGTGACCAGCTGGGTCCGGCTCTCGAGCCTGGTGTTGTTCTGCTTCAGGATCTAGGGGAGAGGCCTGGAGTGAGCCAGAACAGTGGGCAGGCACCACCTCCCAGCCTGCTTTTAGGTTTCTGGGGAACCCTCTGTAATGGGAACTCTGTCCTTATGCCCCAATATCTTACTAAGCACTATGCCATAATGTCTATTACTAAAAAATTATCTAATGAACTACGTTATAACTACCAAAGACAACATATGACTAATGTATGCCTTAAAAGTTAATGATAAAATATATACTCCAGTATCCATCACTCATCTTCAGAAAAAGATTATTAATGATACTTTTGAATCTCCCTGCATGCCTCCCTCTAACTGAAATCCCTTTTCTTCCCACTGGAAAAAATACCACTACCCGAGATTTGTGTCTAATATCCTCCTTCCTCCACCTGTTTTAAATCATGGCTTCTGACCACTTCTGTGAGAAGGCATTATAGTACAGGGAAGGGCAAAACTGTGGCTACCTGGTCTGAAGTCTGACTCTGATTCTCACTAGCTAGATGACTATGGACAAGTCTCTTTACCTCTTTGACCTTGGTCTTCCTGTCAAATCATACTGGCATAGTGTAAAGGCTCAAGGAAATGGAAAGTTTTCCCTATTTTCTGATTCAATCCAATCTTACCTTCAGAAGATGGGTCCCTTTTCGAGGTCCTAGGCCACAGACATACTGGATTAAGGCCTGGCTATAAGGGTGGGCGATGGCACGGTTGACATCGACCCCAACCTCGTTGACTCGGTTGATAAATTCACAGTACAAGGCATTGAGCAGCTCCTCTTTTACCACATGCTCCTGTCAACATACAGCAGGCAAGGATAAGGTCACTGTGCTATTCTGTCCACACAGACCTGTCTGTCAAATCCTACTCACCTGCAAAGGGTGAAACTTGAGACACAGGATGTCTTCATCAGAGCTGCACACCTGGGCAAATTCAATCAAAGGGTCCTGGATGCGCCGGGCCAAGGAGACGGCTTGTCTCAGCACTGGAGGATAATCCCGGAACTCTGCCTAGAGTCAAACAAGGGCCAGCAGGGCCATAAAATCCTCACAGCTCCAATTGCAAGAGGAAATCCAAATTGTTCTGGTCTTAAGTCACTTTCTCTTCTCTGGGAGTGTGTTTCTTGGGACCAATTTAATCTCTGAGGCTTCCAGTTTGAATCATGACTGACAAAATGAACAACTTCTGCATGGGAAAGTGAACAGGTATAGTTCTGTGTCCCAATAACCTTAAGTTTCTTTATTAAATCTCCCTGGGATTGACAGCTCTTGCCTGTGCAGTCCTAAGGGCAGGGAACCAACATTACCTCTGATTTCTTGCTGTTCATATAGAGAATGGCTAACTCGTTGTCAACCAGCTCCACCCCAATAGAAGAAAGCTGTTGGCCTTGGTCCAGCTCATGCACAATGCGCTTCACATCCTCAATCAACATCTGGGCATCCCTGGAGAGATGAGGGTTGTTGGTTAGGGCTATTTCTGCATAATTTCTCAGGGATGGATGGTCTCATGGTTGGGACAGGAGGTAGAGGATGAGAGAAATCTTTGAAGACAAAGAGGTACAACATTCCCAGGGATACCCCTTGGGGGTGGGGATACTATCAAGGATCTACATAGGCACATGCCCGATTCAACAACCAGGGATGATATAACTTTAAACCAGGACTGGCCCAATACCCTGGTGCCCCTACCTGTTCTCTCCTGCAATTGTAACCACATGAGGCTTTTTGTTCAGAAGAAATTTCTTCAGGGTTTCAATGTCTTGAGCCTGTATTAAAAAACTGAAGTTGAATGGCTCTGAAGATAGGAAGATTTCAAGCAGATCTTGCTCCTAAATAGCTTCAGACCTTTATATTACCAGAGAACACTTACGTAACACACATTGCCTAACTAGAACACAAAACAAGGAACCCAGAACCTCTTGTTTGAATATTATACGTCTTTAATATTTTCTAAGATTACCGTATTTTCTGGCATATAAGATGACCGGGCGGATCTTATACGCTGGAAAATACGGTATTATACTTTTGGCTTAAGCTTGGGCAGTAGTTAACCCTGTGGTCTTAACATAAACCACAGCTGGGCAGTCAGGACAACTTTGATCTCCACTTGAAGATTTTCCTTTCTTTTTAAAGTTGTTTATTAAAAATAACTTTTTAGAGGATATGCCAGGATAGCTCAGCAGTTGAGCACTTGCCTCACAATTACGAGGTCTGGGGTTTGATTCCCAGCCCCAGCCCATGCAAATCCCATCTGCTGAACTCTGGCATAACTGGTAACCACCAGGATGGTGGTGAAGGTTCTTGCCTCCCATGTGGGAGGTCCCAAGTTTAGTTCCTGTCCCACACAGCCCCACATCCACTTTTTAGAATGGGGCACTCTCAACAAAGTTGAAAGATACCATTAGGTTAAAAAAATCGGAAACATACACATAGATGAGTTCAAATTTCTTTCCTTAGAAAAAGAGACAAGGAAAAGCTAAAGGAGAGAAAAGTTGGCCTAATGCCTCAGTGGCTTTCAGCTCTTAGAACAGACTGACCCAGATGCTGTAAGAACAGAGGCAATAACAGCAGCTCCCAAGCACACAAAGCCTAAGAACTGGCCTCAAGCCAGAAGCAAATTCTGTACCACAACTTGAGTGCCATCTACTGCCTATAGAAATGAGATATCCCAGGACTGCAGGGGTCCGTGACTAGATCAGAGATAATAAGGGTCTTGCAGAGGATGTTGCTTAGACAATAAACACTTATCCCCACTGAATTATAAGATGTACTGAGATGTAAGCTTGGTAACTCATGCCAGCCACTTGCCTTCCTTTCCCGTTCTTCCTCTCTCCAGGCAGTTCGCCGTTTGGTAAAATGTGGTAGCCGGAGGAAGTCTGTCACTTCTCCCTCACCGTTGACCAAGGCGCAGAACACAGGGTGATCTCTGCCAGCCAAACATGAAAAGAACAGTGTGGTAACTAGCAATATGAGGCTATGAGTAAGAGAAGGATAACATTAGAAAGACAGGTAAGGGTGATGCCAGGCAGGCAGGAATAGTTACCTGGCAGAGGAGAAAGCAATGCCTAGGACTCGGATGCCCTTCCCTTGGTTCTCATCCATAAAGTCATCATCTTCCTCTACCTGTTGATCTGGTCGGTAGGGTGCCACCCTCAACCAGTTGTAGAGCTTTCGACTACAGGTCTGGAGAGGAGACACAGCAGACACTAGCCTTAAGGCTCACCAAGTGTGATAAGGAAACAGATTCAGGTGTGATAAGGAAACGAGCAAAGGTTGTATTCATTTAAGCACATGTTCCTAGCCCTTGGCAAGCTTACAACCTGAAGGCATATCTTCCTTTTGGAAACTGGAGAGTATAGAGAGGACAACAAAAACAAAGAATGCATGGATTGGCAGATGGGGTGGGGGAGAGGCTCAAGTAGGAGAGATCTGGGAGTGACCGGAAGCCTTGTTTAATCTCCCTCTCAGATTATGATCTCCCTGCCCGGCTTTCTTCACTTTCAGCTCCAGTTTGGGGAAATCATAGGACTAAAGATCATGAGTTTCTGTCCTTACCTTTATGACATATTCTTTGGCTTCAACCAGAAGCTTATTCTTGAGTTCCTTGGCCATTTGCACATAGAGGAACTGCTGTAAAGCTCGATCAATGGCCATGGTGCGCTGCCGATTCCACTCCTGAACCTGGTGGCTGAACTCATCTCTGTAGTAGAACTGTTTGATCTCTTCGAAATATGTCTGGTCATTGCCATAGCTAAAAGACAACAATGGTGTCAGAACGGAGAAAAGGTGGTGCCACATGTCCACAAACACTGTGAGTGAGCCAGAGATAATGGCTTCCTCAGTTCTGAAACTGTGGTTCACATTCCTGAGGAACCCCTTCTTCTAATAGACTACTCACCAAGCGCCCCGCCTCAAAGAGCCCCACCTGCCCGCCCCAGCCCAGAGCTTTGCTTACCCTTCTACGCCCTTCATATCTATGCTGATGTCAATGGTGAGCAGCCCTTCATCTTCAGCCAGGCACATCTTGAGGAACTGGTCATCTCTTAGTTCCTTAACAGGCTTGTTCTTTAAGTACTTGAAGGAGTAAGCGTAGTGGGCCTCGTCCACATCCTGCACACAAGAGGGAAGTGTCAGCCTATGGTCAGGATGGAATGACCCTTGGAGAAAAGACTGCCTCTCTGCTCTCAGGCAGACAGCTCCGCTACAAGAAACTCAGGTCAATCAAACAAACAGAGAGCTGGGCCTCATGCTGGATTAAAGCCAGAGCTCACCTTTCTACCTTTCTTGGTTGGAGTTATATTTAGCTTGGCTCTCTCCTGGAAAGTCTGTCTGAGCACCTGCCGGACAAGGGGTTCTCGGGCAATTTGCAGGGCTACCATGTAGCGGGCACCTTCCAGCACGGCTTCTGGTGTAAGGAACTGGCTGTGGGTAAAATGGAGGAGCTCAGGATGCAGGTTTCTTTGCCCTTACACCCCTCCTGCCAGCCACCTACTGCATGCCTACCTGCAAACATAATCCTTGGCCAGCTCCAAGGGCTCTGCAGGAAACTGCTCTGTCTCATGCCGCTGGTAGCTGTCCCTGAGATTCTCCCCAAATTGCTCAGGAGTAAGCCCAAATTTTTTGGCCAGACCATCTAAAACAAACAGGAGAATGAAGGGTAAGGCAATAGCTGGGCTCTTGGCTCTTAAGAGTCTACAGCAACAATTCTCAGCACTAGAATTTAAAGGGGTCATGATGAATAGGACCAGGATGCCTTACAAAGAACAAATGAAACACTGACTTTAAACATCTGACAGGTTGTTATGAGGCAGAAATAAAAAATTTCTGTGACTCCTGGATTCAGAACTAAGATGGAAGCTACATTTTAACAAAAAACTTTCTAAAGATAAAATGGACTGCCTCCCTCTAATCATGTGAGCTTCCCTTTCCTTCAGGAATTTAGGGAGAGGCTAGATCATTTCTATGGGGCAGTTGTGGGTCATGGGAACAAGTGTTCAGAATTGGAGCAATTCACTCAGATGCTCTTTAAGTCCTTTTCCTACACACCAAGGACTATCAGGGAACTCCTTTTGCTCAAGGCTGAAATACCCAGGTCACAGAGCAGTTGTTAGCTTTTACCTAGGCCAGCACTCTGGCAGATGGTATACATGTCTCGGCGGGAGGCCTGCTTGAGCTCTGGTCCCCTCTGCTCCTCATCTTCTGCCTCCTCACCTTCACCTAGGAGGGAAATACAAGTTAGTGCTCTAGTTTGCAATCACTCCCAAGGATCTGAGCACGTAGAGAAGCCAAGGGCCCTGAAGACTCTGTGGCCACCCAGCATCCTGGGTTTTTTTTTCCAGCACTCACCTTCCTCATCTCCCTCTTCCCTTACACGCTTCAGCTTCTTGCGGTTAGCCTTGGCAGCATTCTGCATCTTGGGAATGTCACGACCATAATAAAGCAGAAAATGACTATAGACATCTTTCAGCTCATCCATTGACTGTACATCCTTAAGCCTGGAAAGAAGGGACATTAAGACCTTGAGTGTCACCAAAGGGTATAGCCTAGTCCTGTTACAAGAGGTCCAATTCTCCCTGAGGCGAGATCCCAACTAGGTTGGGTGCTTGTATTCTCCAATTATAATAGACATAAAATGGCCCAGATCATGACCACTGCAACCAAGGTATCTTAAAGGTGGAATATGCCAAATAAAAGGTTGGTCGTTAGAAGTGAAAACAAAAAGGGAGAGGAAGATGAGGCTGCATGTCCCTAGCAAAGTTCAGCGTACTTTCCCCTCTTCTCCAGTTTCATGACACTGGCCACTACAATGATCTGTTCCCTTCCCACAACTCACTCTGATTCCAGGCTCACCAAGCTACTTTCTGGTTATAATTTGGTTTCCCATGTAGCTTTATATATAAGAAATATAGGGGAAGCTAGGATGGCTCAGCGGGTTAAGCATTCGCTTTGCTGCCCTGGAGTCCGAGAATCGAATCCCAGCCCTGGCCCATGAGGACCCATATGCTGAACTGGGATGTGCCCCCAGTTCAATTCTTGCCAGGGCCTATGTGGGAGGCTCTGGGCCCAGTTCCTGCCCTGTATAGCCCAGAGCCTACCTGTGGAGTGAAACTATGGAAAACTAATGCTGTCAACTATGGAGACTGCTCTGGGCCCTCCCCCTTCTCTCTGTCTCTCTCTCCGTCAAAAACAAAACAAAACAAAAAAAACAAAACAAAAACAAGAAATATAAAGATCAGCAAACATATCTGGTCCCTTTAACCTTTTATATCAAATAACATAAATTTACTTGCTAGAAAGGTCACTTTTTTTTTTTTTTTT
>PVKE010039284.1:0-15077 GCA_004027555.1 Craseonycteris thonglongyai
ATGTTCATACAAGTATATTTTATTAGCCTAAAACTAGAAACAACCCAAATGTCATAAAGAGTACAATGGATAAGTATATTATATCAGCTTCATAAAATGAAATACAGTGTGAAATGCAAAAAGAAAGAAGGAGTGCTTTTAGATGCAAAGAAGTTTCTGTCTTGTTACATTTTTTTCCTATCAAATATTTGCTAGAATTCACAGTTGCTATCAGATAGTATTTATGTGGAAGTAAAAATTGCACACAGAGACAAAATGATTGGATTCCTTCAAACAATCACAATAATATAAATTATCCCAGCAGTGTTATTTATAGTCAAGGCAGTTCCAATAGGTACCCCTCAGTATGCAATGCATCACAGAAAAAGGAGTTATTGATATAAACTAATGCCAGTTTAATTGTTTATAAATATATACTTTAAAATATTTTCTAAATTAAAAGGTGAAAGAACAATGAAGAGAAAAACTTGGGTAGTTCAAATTAAAGAACATAGATGAGAGGAGACTATTATTTTTGTTTGAAAAATCTTATTTTCTGTACAATCTGACTTATTTTCAATTTTCTGCAAAGGGTTCTGTCATTGTACATGTGAGATCATTAGCTTTCAAACTCAATCCAGGCATTTTAATGGCATATCTTGGCCTTCTTTTAACTCCATTCCACCTTTTTCCTTGAATAGTAAAAAGTACATTTTTTAAATAAATGTAATACTTGTTTCTGAAGCAATTATCTTGAGAAAGCATTCTCAGAGTTTTAAGTAACCACTATCAACAGTAATAAATCTAAGCTTTATGAGCACTTTTTTTCATGGATGAAACTCCGACTGTCTTTTTTCCTTTTTATCCCCTTTATTCTGTCCTTCCTTTTCTCCTTTCTTCTATCCATCCACACATGTATATTTATTGAGCTGTTACTACATGCTGAAACTTACTGTGCTCCTCAAATCCCATCACGGCTCTTCAGCAACAGTTAAACTTGACCACAAATTGCCCTAAATATAGCCACCCATGGAATCAACTGTGCATTATTGGGCTTGGATGACACTGCACTAAGTACCTACCACCTGTATGTAATGTCTTTCTTTGGTTTATATTGCCTTTATTTTTTCTTCTTTGATTCTTGCTGCTGATTTTTAAACAGTTTACAATCCTTTGTGAAGCTCCACTATTAGAGATACTTTTCTGCTCTGCTAAACTCACAAGGCATTATTGAAGAGGAAATACCTTCTTTTCCATGGGGACCCAAAATTTTGTGCCCTTTGTATCAACTGGAATTTATTTACCTTTTTATTTTTTACCTATCCCAGGATAATATTATGTCATTTTATGAAACAAGACTAGGGAAACCATCTTTCCCAGTCTTGGAATCCAAAGCTTTATATAACCTATTTCCCCAAAGCAGGGAATTCAGAACTCAGACTCTGTTAATACCTCCATTTCTTTTTGCCCTTTTCCTACCTCTCAGCCAGGGTTACTCCAGTTTCTGTTGTCTTCAGCAAGATCACAAATTCAGGCTTCACCCTTTTCTTTGGAGGTTCATTGGAGAAAACATTTCTGAGAAATTGCATTGTGGTAAAATTTAGATTCCCATTATTTCTTCTGTTACATATCTGACTTTCAATGTAAAAAGCAGTTTGTCCCATATTCCTGTTTTGGTCCTGAATGATGTCAAATCTGGACCAAAATCCACAGAATTAATTTAAATGTGTAAATCTTCTAAATATGTAAATCTTTAGAATTGGCCTGCCCAGAAATAAAACAAACAGGTCAGGAAAATGTGAATACGACCTTTCTTCAATCCAAAACTTCCAATGGATCCATGAGAGATTTGGAAAGAGTGATTTTCTCATCTGGTCCAGAAACAGATCAAATGTATAATTATAGATTAGAGTCAGTGGCTCTTTTATGTAACCTTTCCCTGCATTCTTCATTGTCCTCACTCCAGTGTGAAGGATGTTAAGAGACAATGTCACAATGCTGCTGTCTGGCAGTTGGGCCCTTGTTTCAGAATTCCTGTCAGTAGGTGTAAGGTAGATTGTTCAACACAGTGGAGCACAGAATCAGTAATGATATAGCTAATAGGAGATGATATGGCTTCCTTCATAAAAAAGATAAAAGAGAGACTAAAATTCTTTCACATTTTAGAAGTTATAATTTTACATGGAAAATAATAAATGCAAAGTTATGCAAGTTGAGACTTGTATATGTTTAGTTAACATGTATCCAATGTTTACTATATATCTGTACTACACTGGTGACTGGGAATACAAAATTTCCACACAAAAATAAAACTATCATTAGCTTTGAAGAAACATATAGATTATTAGAATTTATGTATTTTTGGTTCTGAATTAAAATTGTGATGTTATGCTATACACACACACACACACACACACACACACACATACATATATATTTAAATTTCAGTACATGTTTCTCTTTCTGGTATGATCTATATCCTAATATTTGTTTTCTCTTTCCATCTTTAGGAGATAGTCAATTTCAACTGCCGGAAACTAGTGGCTACAATGCCTCTTTTTGCTAACGCGGATCCTAATTTTGTGACTGCCATGCTGAGCAAATTGAGATTTGAGGTGTTTCAACCTGGCGATTATATCATCCGTGAAGGAGCTGTGGGTAAAAAAATGTATTTCATTCAACATGGTGTTGCTGGTGTCATCACAAAATCCAGTAAAGAAATGAAGCTCACAGATGGCTCTTATTTTGGAGGTTAGTGCAAAAAAAAAAAAAAGGCAACTGATGTGAAATTCAGTTGCTTGTGATATGTGCCTTTATTAAAACTTTGGAAATGTCAAAATGTCAATTTGTTGGTTTTAAAGATATATTTGAATTCTGATGGAAGTGTTTATAATGGTGTATTTTCACATATCAGGCCTTGAAAAGCTTAATGTTTAACTGTTCCTCAATACCAAAAAAACTGAAGTGTTTTCTTTAAAAAAGGGCAAGAAATCTGCCCTCAAATATTTGCAGTAGAGAACAATTCAAGTGAAACTTTCTTCTCTTCCGTGAGCTAGTCAATGAATGCTCCTTCTAAAGTGG
This sequence comes from Craseonycteris thonglongyai, assembly GCA_004027555.1. Taxonomy (NCBI): domain Eukaryota; kingdom Metazoa; phylum Chordata; class Mammalia; order Chiroptera; family Craseonycteridae; genus Craseonycteris; species Craseonycteris thonglongyai. The sequence continues at coordinate 3,061 of PVKE010039284.1, forward strand.
TCCTTATTACTTTGTAGTCATTGTTCACAGAGTTCATAATATGCCATCCCTTTAGAAGACTTCCCTATCAAAATCAGTGTCTCTCAACTCTGTATCTCCAGAGAGCCTCCCTTAGCTTTCCAGTGTACTAGGCCCAGTCTACCTCACATTGAATCTTACGATGTTAGATAGCAAATAACATGTGCATCAGATTCACCAGAGAAGCTGTGTACCGTCAAAGCTGCTCGGGCTCCCACCATTGGAGGTTCTGATGCACAAACTCCTAACTGGAGACACATTTTTATTTGTTTGTTCACTAAAAAGTAATCAACCAGTATATCTGATCCTCTAAAACTTAGTAGTGATACAAAGGAAGTATTTAATTAAATAAAGAGTTAAGAACCAGATAATGAATTCCATTTCTACTATTATAATTTTAATCTAATCTGATCATGTCAAAAATTGGAATTCACTGCCTGGTTCTCAGCTCTTATTAATTTGATTTGAGTACTTTCTTTTTATCATTACTGATTTTTAAAGGACCATATGACCTCACTTACATGTGGAATCTAAAAATCAAAACATATGAACAAACAAAGCAGAAGCAGACTCATAAATACAGAGAATGAACTGATGCTTGCCAGATGGGAGAGGGGTTGGGAGTCTGGGTGAAAAAATGTAAATGGATTAAGAAGTACAAATTGTCAGTTACAAAATAGTCACAGGGAAATAAAGTTTAACATAGGGAATATAGTCAATTATATTATAATTGTGTATGGTGTTAGGTGGGTACAAGACTTGTTGGGGGATTACTTCATAATTTGTATAAATGTCTGACCACTACGCTGTACATCTGAAATTAAATAACATTGAATGTCAACTTTAATTAAAAAATAAAAATATATATTTTAAAAGCTTCTATATAAAAAAGTAAAATGTATAATAATAAGAAAAAGAAGAATATGAGTTTAAGAGGCTTTTTTCAGTAATAGTTAAATAATTATTAGGAAAGTGCCATAATTATTTTAAATGCTTTTGTGGAATTTATCAAAATAACCATAGGTTCTTATTCATTCACATATTGCAGCTGAGAAAAACATATCACCTCAAAATTATTGGCTTTGACTTTTTGCTCACCCATTAAGGACAATTTTGAAGTTCCCAGCTCTCACTTTCTTCCCACTCATCCTTATTCTGATTCTGTGTTGCCACATCAGCTCCTTAGCCTTTTGTGAAAAATTGTGCAAAGGAAACAGATTAGCAAAAGCTAACAATCTAAAAGGACCTACTTCAGAAAGCACAGAGAATTAATGTTTGAAGAAAAAAAAGATAGCAATTGAAAGCTTTGGAGTCAGAAATAAAATTATACAAGTACAAGCCAGGTTTGGAGGAAGGTGGTTTGGGGTAAAACATTTCTGAGGCTATTAGTAGCGGTGTTGATAAATATGTAGAAAATAATTTTAGGAAGAGATTTCTGAAAGCTTCCTTATGCATTAAGACTATTTCTACATTTGTCATACATTTTGTGAATTCAAAGGAGCTTTTAATTACTATACAGTTATACTTGCTAATATGAGTAAGATTTTATACAAACACTGGAACATTTACTTCCCAGGATTCATGTGGGTTAAACTATCAGTAAGTCAGTTACATTAGTAAATATCCTTATGTCTATACAATTGTTTGGGCGATAAAAACTATGTCCTAATGTATTATTTCTTTAATACATTGTAGCATTGCTGTCTCCAAATGAGGCTGTTATGTAATTCTGTGGTTATGTTGTTTATTTTTGTGATCCTCTAGAAGGATATCAGATTTCCTCACTTCTTAGAAAGATTTAAAAAAAATTTTATAGTGTATTTTATATTTTAAGGAGGTTTAAACAATTTATCTTTTACACATACTCATACAGTTGATATTTATTCAATTTAACCACCAAAGAAGAAAGGCAAATTAGAATCTAATAATAATAAATTGTACTTATTTATTATGTAAACCCTGTATGCTAGGGTTTACAATTCATAACTCTCTAAGTATCTAATATGAATATTTGAAATTAATAGAGCAGACTTTTGTATTATACTAATTTTATATTTGCTAAAGATGAGCGTGACAAGTTTATAGTACTGTTAAGTGGAAGTGTCAGTTATCAGCTGAGAAATGCTCTTTCCACTCTTCTAACATGCCTGAATGAAATAAATATAACTAGTGAACAGAACACACTCGGAAATAGTGACATAGGAGATTTATTCCAAGAAAGATCAAACTCAGAGTTTCAGTGCCTAACTTAATTTGTTTCCACTATAATACAGGACTATATTTCTAATAGATTGGTATAGTTTTGTTTTGTTTTGTTCTTTAACACATGGAAGAGTTTTGGGGTTTTTCCTCCTTTTTTATGAGAATGTTTGGGAAAGAGTGTGTTAGATCAGCTCACACACCATGGCGTTCAGTACTCTCACCAACAAAAGTCCCAAGTAATGTTCTGGGACAGAGAGTATGCAAGAAAGTGAATGTAGAATGAGTTTTCTGCTCTGTATTAGGCATATTCATAAGGCCCTGGGGATGCATCATTGAGCAAAATAGACAGAATTTCCCACAGTCAAAGAGCTCATATTCTTAGTAAGTACTTACATTTTATTTTATTTTTTTAAATGTATTTTGTTTATTGTTAAATTTATTGGGGTGATGTTGGTTGGCAATAGTTTACAAGTGTACAATTCTACATTACATCATCTATGGATTGCATTATGTGCTCACCACCCAGAATCAGCTCTGTGGTGATGGAAGTACTTACATTTTAGAAAGAGGAATTTAGCAAAGAAATCTAGAAATTACTGCATTATTAAACCACACTATCAGATGGTGATAAAGGCTTCAGGGAAAATTAATTCAGAGAAGAAGGATAAGGAATGCCTCCTTGTCCACATGGCCATATGGAGATTAGAGTTCAGTCATGTGAGGTTGCCTGAGTCCCAGGCTTCCAACTGAGAGTGGTAGGGAGTTGGGATAAGGTACCTGACTAGACTGGTCCTCCCAGCTCAGGCCAAGTGGATGGCGATGTGGTGAGTTTTGGGTGCTAATGGAGGGAAGTAAGAGTCTTGTTTATAAGAAAAGGAGTTCCTTGACTCCTCCTGTAAAGAAAATTATATAATTCTTCTTTTACATATGAGAAAAATGAGCCTGAGATGTTAAACAACCTGGCCAATGGCATGTAGCTGAAAAGGGACAAAGCCAGTTTTCGAACTCAGCTATGAATTTGAACCAATACCTGTTCTTTGTCTGCTGTACTTCACTGCTCCCTAGGAGATGGCATGGTGATTCTCTTCTTCATAAACATTAAACATTAGCTAAGCCTCAGCTTCTCTTCAAAGCCATCCATGGCCTTTTTATACATGCATTTGTTAAACTGTTTTGTAATCTATTCATATGTTCTGCCTGGCCCTATTAAAATAATCATAGTATCAATGTATCATCCGCTAATAAAAAATAGCATTAATGTACCTCGTTAAAATGTTAAGTAATGTATTTTTGTATTAAACAATTTGTCATTTTAAAGAAAAGCTTCTGTTTTTCTAATATAACTATGTTTCATTGTTGTTGCTGTCTCTGTCTACTTACCTCTAAGCCACAGTTTTTTGTTTCCACACCAAAGTGTTCTAATGAATTCAGTCTCTTCACATTCCCTCTTTCAAAATGGTTGTCCCACAAGTTCTTCTTAAGGTATATTTGTAGTAATGCAAAATAAGCGTACCAGAAGAAAATTTTTTCCATGACTGTTGCCATGGTAAATCATTTGCTATTAAATGCTGCTTAATCATATCTAACATTTTGCCAGCCTCAAGGAGACTGCCAGGCACTTTATAGAGCTAATTTGCATATTTAGGATTTTTATACCCCAAATGCATATTTGGCCAGATACCGATCATCTGGCATTTTAAAATTTAGAGCCATAGATTGGAAACACTACACAGGCAACCTTTGTTTTGAAGACTATTCATTATGTGTGAAGACTGAGACATCTGCCGATCTATAGTTTACAATCCACTTCACCTATTGCGCAGTGTATATTTCTAAAAACTGACACTGATGTTCTAGAAGGTGTGAGGAATCTGTTCATGGTAAATTTGCAACTTGATTAGCTCAATGTTCCCATTATATTTACAAGGAAGAGGAGGCAGCAGCAGAGAAAAACAATGAGTCCTCAGAGTTTTTTTCTTTTTTTCATTTTCTTTTGTTCCTCATTTGTTCTCTCCTTAGTCCAGGTTAATGAAATATTTATTTTAATACTGTTAACTCTGTTAGATCTTTTTGCAGGTTTTAGCTCACCCAAAAATACTAGATAATGTACAGCCCCAAGGTGAAGCTGTGCTAAATTATTCCATGAGACGTTAATCCCTATCTATATTCTTACCTCATAGCTTCCTGATTCTATAAAGCCACGTTTAAGTGCATCATTGTAGTTCAGAGGATTAAATCCAAATGCACCAGTGTAGTACAGAGGATTAAATTCAGTGTCTGAGACACTTAAGGAAATCAGGATGAACATTAAGAAGACATTTTATTTTGAAGTCATAATGTCTTCTCTCTTTAATAAAATAGATAAGGAAGAAAAGGCAAAAGCAAAGGAGGAGAAAATGAGAAAGTCCTTTTTACAATTGTCAGTTCTTTTGAATTCCTGTGGTTGTCACAGGGTACCCCCTTTGGGGCTTTTTATAATTTGAGAGTACAGGCCATATTTTGAATGTACTAAAATAAAATCCCTTTAAGGCAAATGTACTTTCTAATCTGTATGTGTAATCCTAATTCATGTACTTAATTTTTAAAAAAGTGCCTCTACCTCTTTACTAAATTTTAATATCCATCAGAAACTGTGAAAAAATTATTTTAATGAGAAGTACAGTGTTCTATTGCCAGATAAATCAAATCCATCAGGTTATGATTCACTTTTGAATATAAAATTGTTTTGAATATTTTTAAAACGTTCTTTCTCCTTTTGAAAATATAAATTGCCAAATTTTAATTACCAATCTTTGGTATTTACATTTAACTAGTGTTATTCAAATGCTAACTTTTGTAATGATAAACTTTGTATATGCTATTAAAGGAATTTCTGGGGGAAAAAAAAAGAACAGATGGAAGATTTCTTTTTTTTTTTTTAATTTTGTATGCGTAGCTCAGGGGGTGGAAAGAAGCAGGGCCTTCTATCAAGCATAACTGGAGGAAAAACTTTTTACCAGTATAATGTTACCAGGTAGGATAGTCTAAGAGAAAACTATCTCCCAGATTAATATTTTTCTTTAGGCTTCGTAAGGTAAATCTGCTTTAGTGATTTGAGAATAAACAATTGGCCCCTTATTTTGAAACTCAAAATTCCCCAGTATGACTGGATCTCTGGATGCCCAGAGAAGGAGGCTCCAGCACTATTCTTCATGCTTTTATCCATTTTGTAGCTATTCCTCTTTTAAGAAGGTTCAACTGAATTGTGTCCCTTGCCCCTTCATATGAGGAAGAATAATATCCAAATCCTTTAATAAAATTTTTCAAAACCCTATACAATCTGGACCTTAAATTACCTTCCTCTAAAAAAAATCCTTAGTTCTTACCTAACTAAGCAAGCGAAGTTTACCTTTGCAAAGATTGAACTCTTTGTTTAAAAGAAAAAAAAAAATTCCATTCTCCAGGCTGACACTTTACTTCTCATATATTTTAAGACAACATTCAAAAGTTTTTTAATCTCCTCCAGGCAGAGGATATATTTTTCTGTTTTCATAGCACTGTAACCTTGCCTTGTTATTGAACTGTTTTCATTCTTTTATATGTCAATTTTCTGTATTAGATTATGAATTTTCTGAGCTTAGACACTATGATCTATTCTAATTTTAATTTGCAGCACCAAAACACAATGCTTAAACTATCACAGTCACTGAGTAAGAACTTGTACAGGAGTAGATGGAAGAATGGGTGGATAGATGGATGGATGGATGGATGAATATATATATTTTTTCCTTGTCTCTGCTCTTTCTCTCTTCCTCTGCTTTTTTTCCACTCCTAAAATAGGAAAAGTTGTCAAGCATCTTCTTCACTTTGGATGTGAATGCAAATAACAATGATAAACTAAACTAAAATAAATGAAATACAAAGTTATACCTATTTCTGAGAAATTCAATGTGAACGTTTAAATTACTTTTTTCTAATTTTATTTAAATTAACTATATTAAGGATTCAATAACATAGTTTTAGAATTTAAAACAATAGAATTTAGAACAATGCTATTGAGTAGCCATATGTAGCTTTTAACATTGGTGTGAATTAGGAATTAAATATTTAATTTTTCTTTTATGCTAAGTTCCAAATATTCATAAAAATTAATTTACCTCATAAATGAACCAAATGATATTTCTTTTATTCTTATCTTTCTTCTTTCATTTCTTCCTTTTTTCTTCATCAAATAAATGTTAAAAATGTCAGTTTTTCAGGCAGAATTCTAAGTATTTATCATATAGTAGTGAATAAGATACAACTCTAGGATTCATGGATGTTATATGTTATTGGGAAGACAATAAAAAAAGCTAAATGAATGCATGAAATAATTTCAAATGGTAGTAGATGCCATGAGAAAAATATATATAATGCCGGGTAATGAAGGAACAGTTGGGCAGAGACCTCGCTACAAAGAGACAGCTAGCCATAGAAATATCGGAGGAAGAAGCACAGGGAATAACAAGAGCCAAGTTTCTGAAATGAAAACAGACATTGTGGGTTCAAGAAATGCCAGTATGGATAGAGCAAAGAGGTGGGTAAAAGTTATAGGAGCTAAGCTCAAAGTGGTGTCCACAAAGAAGGACTTATGGACATATATAGAACATGATGTGTCTATAAGTCATCTTGTGTTACACCAAGCACTATAACTTAGTTCAGGTGGGAAGGTGGTGAACAGTGCCAAAGAAGTGAATTTAATGAACTGAAAGTTCTGATGTGGTAAAATATATATATGTATATATATTGGAGTTAGAGCAGTAGGATAAATTGAACTACAATACAAGAAGTGGTGATCTGAATGGAGGTTTTAAAATTATCTGAGCTGTTGATGATATAACCATTGGAATAATGGCTAAATAGGAATTTTAGATTGTTAGTAGTGAGATTATCAAAGAATCTGAGGCCAGTGTGTTGGATGAATCAGTCAGAGTGTTCAGATGATGATATGCCTTAAATTTTACAAGAAGGATCAATATTTCAATAAACACCTACTTAAACTAAGTTAAGGTTATGCTTTTAAGTCTTTTTCTTTTATATATTATTTATAATCTTATTTTCTCTCCATCTTTAATTTTTCTTTGTGATTTATTTGTAACAATTATATAAAAGATGCATAGAAACTACAGCACTAAAATATTCCTGTAATACTGTAAACTTATAGAAGGTCACTTTATGTTTATTTATATCTTTACCCTTAGTATATTCCATGATACATCATTGTTTTACTTATAAAAAACAGAAATCTATTTTTTAATTTTATTGAATTTTGGGGGGTGATATTGGTTAATAAAATTATGTAGATTTCAAGTGTACAGTCCTATAATGCATCCTATATATTTCATTGTGTGTTCACCACACAAAGTCAGATCTCCTTCTATCATGATATATTTTGTCCTATTTACCCTTTTCTACCTCCCTTTACCCCCCTTCATCTCTGGTAACCACTATACTATTGTTTGTATCTATGAATTTTTGTCTGTTTGCCTTACCCATTTGTTGCTTATTTTATCTTTTCTTATGACCAAGTAATATTCCCTTGTGTACATGTGCCACATCCTCTTTACCCATTAATACATTATGTTTATTGAATAAATATTTGTGGCAAGTGAATATAATTTTGGAGTCACCTTTAATTGAATATCTCAAATCACTAAGTCAGTTTTCAAGCTTATAATAAATGATCTCTATATTTCTTTTCAATTTTTTAACATAAAATTATAGTGACTTTTTGTTTCTCCTACAAGGTCTTAACAGAAGTTCATAAATGTGAACCAAATCGTTAGACTTAGCATTTTGATAATAGCTTACCTTGCTGAATAGAGTAGCAAGGTTTCATATTGGTTACTTCTTTTGCTGTTTCTGGTTTAGGGGGTTTTTTTTTTTCTTCTTTTTGGTTTTTGGGTTTTTTCTTTTTTCTTTTCTTTTTGCTCCCCAGCCTCACACCTGGCTTTCAGAGCCACAGTATCACATTGCTGACTAAGATCTTCTTGCCCTACTTCTCGCGAATCTGTTCATCCTCCTTCACAGACAGTGTGATGAATGAGCTAACATTAGTCAAGTACTTTAAGTACTTTGGATAAAGTTTGTGCAAATCATTATTCTGTTGTGAGTCTTCCTTTAAGGACCATTGTCTTACTTCATTGTATTGTGGGATCTAGGAGAGAAAACAGGGAAGAAGTGTGTCTCTGGGTAGGCACTCTTCAACTAAGTACAGCAACTGTATGCAAAAAGCTGGCCTTCAGATTTTTATTTTTAATATCATCTCCTTCTGCTCTCACCTTTGCTATTCTTCACTACCAACCTAGAGTGAGCTGTGCTAAATTAAGAAAATCTTTCTGTGGGAATAAGAATTGTTATCTGGAGGCATGAAGTATGCTTTTGGAAGTAATTAAAAATGTTTGACATCCTCCAAGTCACATTTTATCCTACAGAAGAGTTAAAGATATGCATCTGGAACATGGGCTCTTCATCATAGTATAGTCCTTGAGTTTAAATCATTGTTAAGGTCTTATTTGATAAATGCACCAACATATACTGTTTACGATTGTAGGAGTCCACTCTGAACAGGTTCATTTGAAAGGCCATGGTGTCCTGTGGTTACTTTATGTGCATCTCTGCTGGTGGACAGATGGCTGCTTTCTCACTGTGTCCTCGTTTCAACTCTATCTCTCACTTGCTCTTTTTCCATGTGGCCTTTCGTTTATGCTAATAATGAAGGCTTTTTATTCTGTGCCCTGATTTTACTTACTCTTAAATTTAGACCTTCTCTTTAAGTCCAAATGTCCACGTTGCTAAAACTATACAACTGTACCAGAGAGATCTATTGAACTTCACACAATGTGCAGTTTTAAAAGTTGTGCTTGAGGAGCCTAATAATGTGTCTCTACTTGATGGTTCCCTACTCATAATATTGCAAATTAAACAATCAAATTCTATCTTTAGGAACAAAACTATAAAACAATTAGGAAGCAGTGTGCTTTGGCCAAGTACACAGCTTCCACAGAGCCAGGTTCTAGTCCCATCTCTGTCAACAGGACCCAACGGCATGTTCCTACCAACTTGTTTAACATCTAGGCATCTGGGTTTGTCACCTGTAAAATTATTGTTAAGATAAAAACTCTTCCAGATAAATTATTCTGTTGGAATGGGCCTCTTGGGGGTGAATTTTTTTTTCCAGCTTGCTTATTTTAATAGCTCTCTGAGCATCTAAAATGTCTTCTTGCCTATTCTAGTGTCCATATTATTTTTGAAGGAAGGCAATATATTTTGTTTGTAGTATTATAGTTGAGGATGTTTCCTAGGATGAGACCCTAGCATTTAAAAAAGAAATGGAGTTAGGTCTTATTTGTGATAATTTATATTCTAGGAGATAAAAATTAACTGACTCATTCTTTTTGTGGGTAGTGAAAGAAATAGAATGTATCAGGGGCTGGTTATGAAGCTCTTTGAAATGGGACAGGAGGAACCTCTTTAAGGGTGGAGAGGTCAGAATCAGATCTGGAGGTGCTGTTGGGCCTTCAGAAAGTCACTGATCTTCTCCAAGGCGCTGTTTCCAAATCTCTCAAATTTGAATAATAATTCCCACCTCATTAAGTTTTCTTAGAGAACTACATGGTTTGGCATGCATAAAATGCTTATACTAGCGCTTGGCATATAGTCTGTGCTAGGATGTTAGGTAATAACAAAAACAACCAAGTTGGTATAGTAGAGAACAGCAGATATGGATATAAGACATTGCTGAGGTATTACTGATTCAATGCTCATGTTGAATAAAACAACACTGGAGAATCTAATTGCCAATTTATATATTTTCTTGAGTCAGTGTTAGTTTTAGTCCAAATGCAATGAAATTCACTCTAAATCAGTATGTGTGAAAGGTAGAGGGTGGGGAAATAGGGTGGGAGTAAATAATCTTGAAAGCTTTTTTAAGTTAAAGATAACCTCAACTCTGAACATTTCTAGTTTCCTTACTCTATATGCATGTGTATGCCAGTTCACAAACACACGTACCCAAGAAGTAATACTATATGTGTATCAAATTCTTCAAATAGCTAGTGCTTAATGTGCCAGACATTATACTAAGTAATTTCACATATACCACATAATGCCATATTATATTAAAGTAGCTACAAAAATTATATAATCTTTATTATTTTCAATCTAAGTTTCCTAAATGCATTATAATTAAGATGGAAGAACAAGCATATATTTTTATTTTTATTTTTTTAAAGATTTATTTTATTGATTTTGACAGACAGAAACAGAGAGAAGGGGGAGGGCCCAGAGCAGTCTCCATAGTTGTACATCATCAGTTTTCAACATGGGTTCATTCCACACAGGTGGGCGGGGGTTGGAAGTTATGCAGGGCAGGCACTTGGCCTGGACCTCCTGCATGGGAGGCATGCTCCCATGAGTTGGGGGCCGAACAAGGGGCCTCCCACGTGGGAAGCTTGCTTCAGTGAGAACTGAATTGGTGGCCACTGAGCCATCTCAGCATCCCCCAAACATATATTTTTTAAACCTAAATTACTCAGAAACATTTTTGTAAAATTTACAGTGAGGAAGGATTTAATCCGTTATTCCCTAGTGCAAATGAGAAGCCTGAGATATATATGGGTCACAGAGGATGGGCTATCACTTTAGGCCATTGTTCTTCATACAATAACAAGTATATTTTATGCAAGTTGTTACCATTGATGTTACTTTATATCATTTCAGAAAACAAGAATTATTTTCCCTCTTACCTTGAATTATGAAATACATTGAACATACACACACACAAATTCCATCTAGCCTATTGCTAAGTAATCTGAATGTACTAATCTGATATATGCTCTAATTAAGTATGACCTCTCTGTTATCCATGGAGTCATTTCTCTGTTGTTGAATTTGCTTAGTAAGAAAGAATGAAAATACCAGTTAGGTAAGTTCAGTAAAAAGATAATGAAATGGAAATAGTCTAGTCGCTTTAAATTGCGTTTCATCACCTATTTTGCAAAGTATAACAAATTAATCAAAATGTTTGTATATCCTCAGCCAAACTAAAATGTAAAAGGTATTTTAAAAGTTTCTTTGTTCCTTATACTGTGTGTCACATAAGAAACAAATAAAAAACAGATTAAGGTTTTAATGGCCAGTAGTTCCTGGTTCCCTTTGCTGAAATATGTATGTTCCCCAAAAGAAAGGAATAGAAGTTTGCAAAGATGTGTCTAAATATTCTTAATGGTTGAAAGTCAATTAATAGACACTCACACTTACACAGTCATACATGAATGAGAACATTAATTAAATTCTAATAAAAATTCGATTCTTTGAAGGAAAACACTTGAAATTTTAATTGAATTCATTGAACAAGGAAATGGTTCACTTGTTAATTCAGTGCATATTTATCTTCTTGTTGTAAGGCCTAAAAATGAGCATGTTCAAAGTTTTCATTTTTTGGCATTTATAAAATAGTTGTAACTACGGAAAAACCATTAACACTTCCTGATTCAACAAGAGACTGGAAATACTGGTACAATACTTATTAAATATTGAAATAAGTTTTCATATGCATAATATATTTTGTGCATGTATTGTTATTGGAAGAGAAAGAGAGTACAATATAAATGTTTAGACTTGTAATTTCTAATAGATTATTTTTATAAACAAACAATATAAATAGGTATAATTATCATTATTATCATTATAAATTTGGCAGTGAGAGAAGAATCAAAACAAAACTTTTATATCTTGTCTTCTACATATCTCCCCTTTTCCCTAGCTAATTAGAAGGG
>PVKE010039285.1:0-15077 GCA_004027555.1 Craseonycteris thonglongyai
CTTTACATTTTATAAATGAGTAGGAAGAAAAAGGAAAAGTAGGCCTAAAATAACAAACATAAAAGCCTGGATGTAGTAGCTGATGACCATCCAGCCTTTACTAGATATGAGCTTTAGGCCAATAACAATACAATGAAAAGTTTGGTTACGGTGTGTGTACGTGTAATCAGTTAAAACATGGAGATTGACCCATGCAAGCTTTGGGGCACTTTCAGTCCCTAGATTTGATAACTTGGTTAAGCTAACTTTAACTGGTAGCATTGTGGAGGCATGATTTGTGTATTCTGACTTATCTCTCTGTGTTCTTGACATCGTCTTATCCCATTCACTCTGAGGCTCCTGTCCTTTGCCATTTGTCATAGCTTGACATGCAGCAGTAATGATTCTATTAGTTGCAGCCAATCTGCTGAGCTTGCTTTTTGAAGCGAGCATGTCGTCACCGGCCCTTTTCTACAGTTCCTTATTAGTGCGTGCCCTTCCCTGACTCTGCAAGAGCCGTCACCTGGAATTAACCATGCTCTGCTCGACTTGTCCTTACTCTGTGCAAAATGATTAGAGTCCATTATGCCACTTTCTTGCTGACAGCCAGATACTGCTGAGATTACAATAAAGTCCCTGTGCATTTCAATATGAGGCTACCTGGTTGTACAAGGAGCTTTGATAACGAGAAGCATTGGAAGAAATGCCTTTTTGTAGAACAGAATGTGGTAGAGACTCCTTGGAATCATATTATGGGAACTCTTGGTCCTTATTAGATTGATTGTATCAAGAGCTAGAAGCTCGGTGTTTAGAGTATTTGAAAATCTCACATAACTCAAATGATCCCAGGACGGGATAGGCTAACTCAGAACAGGTCTGAACATGCTGCCTCTGCAGGGTGAAAAGCACTCAACCAAAAATGAGAATTTTCAATTTCTGTAATATTAGGGTGACTGTTTACATCTCACTGAACAGGGTTTTTGTTTGTTTGTTTGTTTTTTGTTTTTGCTCAGAAAGAGCAGTTTCCTTTCATTTTTCAGCAAATTTGCAGCTAAGAACCTAGAATCTTGAAAGGCCAGGAGACAAGCAGGATTGTCGAGAAATATCAGTAGAGCAAAGGCACAGTCCTTCCAGGTGGCTGGCTGTTCAACAGTGCGCAATAAAATGAGGTTTCGTGTCTTCCTTCCCTCACCTACATGCCTCTTCCATGGTCTGGGACATCTTTCTCTTTTACCTCTTCCTCACAGTTGTTTTAGAAGGCTTTATTATTTTTTATATTTTAGGTTTATTTTATTGTTTTTGACACAGACAGAGAGAGACAGAGAGAAGGGGGAGGGCCCAGAGCAGTTGTACATCATCAGTTTTCGACATGATTTCATTCCACACAGGTGGGCTGGCGTCGTGCAGGGTTGGGACTGAGCTGAGGGCCTCCTGCATGGGAGATGTGCTCCCATGAGCAAGGGGCTGAACCAGGGAGAAGGGTTAGGGGATGAGAACCAAACTGGGGACCTCCTGCAAGGGAAGCACACCCCAGTTCATCATGTGGGTCCATGTGGGCCGGGGCCAGGATTTGATTCTCGGTCCCCTGGGCTTCAAAGCAAGCACTTAACCCTCTGAGCCATCCCGGCTTCCCTCACTAGGGCATTGCCCACTGAGGGTAGCTGCTGTGTGTTCTTTCTCCATCCTAAAGAGTGGATGCAGTGACCATACATGCTATGAAATCTGATTTAACATTCTGGAAAACTAAAGATATGTGCTTGTGGTATTTTGCCAAGAGACAGGGCAATTTAAAGGCATTTCTCCTTTAAAATTTAATAAATATTCAATATTCTATGTATGAGTGATATACCTTGACTTTGCAATTCCAAAATGAAGCTCTACAAATCTGTCATAACTTGTTAATTGAGATCTATGCCACGAGTTGCTGAAGGATATGGTGGAGAGATATCGCCTTGCCTTGGAGGAGGGGTCTATTTCAGGGAGGAGAAAGGTATTTGACCATGGCCAGGAGTAACATTTTGTCAGGCAGAGAGGAAGAAACAACGAAAGCACAGGTTAGAAGCATGAAATGGTTTTGAACTGTGAGTTAGTCTGTTGTGTGTGGTGGCTGAAGTATCAGGTGGAGTATTGGAGGATGATACTGGGATATTTTGACTTTATCCTGTAGGAAAAGGGAAGTCATCAGTAGGGTATAATGGGTAGTTATTTGAGATTTGTATTATGGGAAGATAATTCTGGCTGTAGATGACTCAGGAAGACAAAAACCAGTGTGCAGAGAGACTGGAGTAACGGATGGGAGACAGATGGTGAGTAACCTAACAAATCAAGTGGCACTGGGGAAGAAGGGACAGGGAGAGACACACAAGGCACGTGTAATGATGAATTGATAGAGCTTGGTGAATAGACCCAGATATGGTGTGCTCAGGGGGGCAAAGACATAACAATTACTCTGCGGTTCCTGTCTTGAACAATGGTGAAGACAATCCTGAGATAAGTGTGCTGCGTTTGACACTAGGTGATGTCATCAGTCTATTTTTTCCTCCTTCTACTGTTGAACCTCGTGGAATTGTGTCTGGGTTTATAGACATGGCACGTTATTTATTTATTTTTTAAAAGATTTATTTTATCGTTTTTGACAGCCACAGAGAGACAGAGACAGGGAGAGACAGAGAAGAGGGGGGCGGGCAGAGCACTCTCCATAGTTGTACATCATTAATTTTTCAACATAGTTTCATCCCATACAGATGGGTGGGGGGCAGCGCAGGGCAGGAACTGGGCTAGGGGTCTCCCATATGAAGGCATGCCTTCCTCGAACTGGGGAGGCAGTAAGAATTAAACTGGGGGCCTCCCACATGGGAAGCACACCCTAGTTCAGCATATGGGCCCACATGGGCCAGGTTTAAGATTCGATCCTTCGTCCCCAAGGCTGCAAAGTGAGTGCTTAACCCACTGAGACATCGTGGCTTTCCCTAGGCGTATTATTTATGTTATTTATTTTTCAATGCTGATTTTGAGCCCTGTGATATGAACCAAAAGATTATCAATGATATTGTGTTTAGGTGTCATGAGGTACCATTTCTAATTTTCACTTCACAGAATGATTTTCTATAACTAAGCTTTCAGTTTGTTTTTTCTTTTCAGCTGTTAGTTCTCCTCTCTTAGCATATTGCCCATGAACCTTTAGGAATCCTAAGATAGATCAATGCTGCATTAAAATTTAAGGAACTACCTCATCAAAACCATATGCTTCATTTCCTGAGGATTGTCAGCAAACCAGGGAAAGGAAAACATTGCAGATCTGCCTTGTTGGTATTGGTGATTGGTGCTTAACTGCTGCTCTGCCCACGTGGTGGTCCCTAGTAGCTGCTTCTCTATAAAAGCACAAAGAACAGATGCAGCAATGACAAGGAGAGTCAAAAACTCCGCTGGGGAGTTTTCAGAAACAGCTACTGTGGTTAAAGGGCTTAAGTCCTTGGATCGTTTTAAACATATCGAAATGTATCACTATACTCTTGTATGGCTCCTTTCTTCCTTTTTTTAATTCTAAAATGGCAAGTCAGACTAGGCCAAACATTGACTGGCTTTTTAAATTAATGTTTAATAAGATAGAGTGGCTGCCAGTACCTTAAAAGAGTAGAGAACGTGCCTTGAATAAATGTAGAATTGTCTTCAAATTTGGCTTCTAGTTTGGATCTGGCAAGAAAAGTTGTTCTTTTCTTCATTCTTCTATCCTCCCTCGCCCTCTTTTCTCCCTTTCTTCTCTCTTTTCCTTCAAGCATTGCTGCATCCTTCTCATTATTCATGCCTCAAAAAAGGCCTCCCTCTTAGCTGACCATTCCTTAAAACCCAATGGCAAGTCTTAAGTGCTACTCCATTTGATAACCTCATTAAAGCCACGGCAGCACTACTATCTATTCATTCATTCATTCATTCATTTGTTCATTTATTTATTTCAAGGACCTGTATTGAGTTCAGAAGCATAAATATTCATTCTGGGTTTTGTGGAAGGAAAGCTGGGCTGATAGAAAGTCAGTGTGTTGTGTTATATTGTGGTTAGGATTCACTGGGACAAGGATAATAATATGCAAATAAAACAAAATGCACTGCCCACTGAGACAAAGTTGGAACAGTGCTTTATAGGAATACACATATGCTTCTAAAAAATGCATCACTGTAATACAGTTTGTCAATTACCCATCTTAGTGCAAGTGAGCCTCTAGCATATTTAGTATATTAAAAGCCATCCTGGCGCTTATTCCTGTTGTGCTCCACTTTAGGTGGTACTGACCTGGAGTGTCACTCTTAGAAATAAGAACAAGGAAGTTTCTTTTTTTGGACCTGTACCCAGAAACAGAGATATCCCAGCAAAGATTTTGTGGCAGACCATACTGTATAAAAGAGATGGCCAGCTCAGAGGGCTTAGAGGTACTGTCATCTCAGGAGATATATTAATTTTTAAGTTGACTTTCTAGTGCTACTCAAAATTTTTCTCCTATGTGTCCCATCTCTCTCACAGCCAAGATTTATTCATAAACAGCGCAAGTACATTTCTATTTTTGTATTAGAAGCATAGAAAAAGCAAAGAAAAATTAGTGGCTCCAACCCAAATAAACTTATAACTAAACTTCATTTATATACATATGAGTTCTTAATTTATATTTCCCTTCCTTGTAGAAAGCCTACAAAACAACGCACATGCTTACTATTTATGTGGTGCTTAATTTATGCCCACCACTATTTTGTTTTATTTACTCCTCCCCACCTCTTTATTAAGTAGGTACTGGAATTCCCATTTGAAAACTGAGGCAACAGGGGCTCCTTGCAGGCTAAGTAACATTTTTCAGAACTTCCAGTTAGCACCACTCCCAGTGGTAGAACTAAGTGCACAGACACAAATCTGAAACATGGCAGTATCTGTGTTTCAAAAAGTACAAAAATATTCATACAAAACTCTTAGAGCATTTTTTTAAGGAATAGTTTTGGAAATTTCAAGTACAGAACAGGTCACTGCTAGGAGGTAGCTGGGTGTCATCTACTCAGAAAAAAAAAAAAAGAAAAAAAAGGATAATTAAACTGGACGGATATTTATATCTTTAAGCATAAAATATTAAATGCATCTCTGTTAAATTTTTAAAGTTAAAATGTTATCACTTACATTATACTCACAAGGCCATCAATCTAAGTGGGCATTTGCATATCTAGTGCATATCTCCTATGTGCAGATCTGTGCAGAAGTACCCTGGAGGAGAAGACTGTGTAACGATATGGTTTGTATATGCAGGAAACCTACAATCTCATGTGTGTATAGATACAGTATCTGGGAATTTCTTGGAGGAAGTGTTTAGGGTGAAAATGTTAAAGGAACAACTCACACACATTTTTCTGAAGTGGTAGAGTCCAGTTGTTACGAATCATTAAAAATGCAGGTTTTAGATTTAAACTGCCGAAGTTTAAAGTCTAGTTCCATCACTTGTTAATTTGTGATCCCCAAGTGTTCTTTAATCTACCTCTGCTTCCATTGCTTTATTTGTAAAAGGAGACTAGCAAATATAACCTATTTTATATGTTCGTTTGACAAACACATAGCACTTTCTATGTGCCATGCAGTGTCCTAAGCACTTTACAAATAATAGGTTATTGAATTCTCAAAAGAACTAGGTAGGTCCTATTTCATTAGTACTGAAGAATAAGAGGTGTTGATATATATATGAAGTATTTAGAACAATAGCTGGCACATAAGTAAGTATTCAATAAACATTAGCCTTAGCAGAGAAGCAGGAAAAGATATTGGAAACAGAGGAAATGCCATATGCCTAAGCTCCAGAGACAAGAGTAAACATATAATATATTGTGGCTGAAGCTACAGTCATGAAATTTGATTCTGGTGACCAATAAAGAGAAACTCTCATGGTGGAACGTGGCACAACGAACTTCTTATTTTACATTGTCAGTGTATGAGATATGCCCAGGCATTCACATTTTTTGTGTGGCTTAAAAGCAATGCCAATTATATCAATATTCTTATCCAGTTAAGTAGAGAATCTAACATTGTGAGGATATGCCTTCATCGTGGAATCTTATAAACATTTAAAAAAGAAACATAGTAGAAATATGGTTTATAAACGTGTGTTTTTCTTAACTGACTCTTGTGGGAAAACAAAAAAAGCTGGTGACTACGGTTTCAAGAGGATGGTTTTCTGGGTAGAGACCCTCTTTTAAAGTGGTTGTTCACCTATAACACACACCTTTGCTGTCATGCATGTGTGAAACTATGGCTGCGCAAGATATTTTCTAGTTTGCTGTTCCCAAGGTTGACCCTGAGTTGTCTTTTCTTAATGATAGATATTAATAGCAATGTTTAATCAATACAGTTTTTATTGTTCATAACAGTCATTTGACTGTTTTATAAAAGCTTCTAATGGTCTCTAAGCCTTGAGAGTACTGTTTTAATGTTGCTGCTATGGCAGGTTTTTTTTTTTTACTTCATCTAACCTGGACATGAAGGTTGATGCCTGGGTTTAATCCAAATTTAATCTATATATGTGTGCAGATGTGCCTATATCTGTACTTTATTTTGTTTCTTCATCTTTGCAAACTAGAGCCATCCATCCAGCCATTATTTTGTTCTGTGTTCAGTTCTGGAGAGGAAGAGTTTTTGAGGAGCTGGTATTGGGGTTTGTTTGTGATCAAATAGATAGGACTCTACCCAGGGAACCACATTGTAGTCAGAAATAATGGAATGGTTGTAGTTTTATTATTAAACATTTGATTTCACAATCATTAATGAATATAATTATGAATCAAAGATACATAAGTGTATGACTGTGGAAAACTGTGCTTTCATTTTTTACCAAACAAGTAAAATGCAGATGTATACAATAAATGAAGAAAGCAAATGGCACAGATCAGCAGAGAGGAAGTTGAGGGGCAGCTTTAGAAATTTTCTAAATTGTAAGCAAATCTGTAAGGTAAAAATCTCTACCTATAAATCAGATTTTGCTCTTCCAAAGCAAAGTGGGTGGTGGGTAGTTGTCAGTGTATCAGTATTTAGAATCAACAGCTTGAGCCCACAGATATAGCTCCATTTCATGTGGCAGTTGTCAGCAGTAACTAATTGATGTCTATAAAGTACTTTTGCAAATGCCAACTGTTAAAAAATGTGCTCAAAAGTCTCTTAAGCATGATACAGGGTAGGTAATTCTTCTACCACCAGGTATCTAGACTGTAATCTTACCACATGTCATTATTTTAAATACATAAGACTATTATAATGCCATTTATCTTAGATTTCAATAAACTGGGGGTGGGGGGGAGAACCAAGTAATTTGCATGATCTACAGTTTCTAGGAATATGGCTGTTAAAATGTAGAGATCTTCCTTTCTTATTGTACATAGTTTGCTCTAACATGGAAGGTGGATGGTAACATGGTGATGATATATTGTCATGTGGACCACTTTATGGCCTTCATTTTTTATGATATGACAGTTGCTCCATTGACACTATGTTATTTATTGAGAAGCAGAGCAAATAGGCTAGTAAATCACTGTTGCAGGCCGAGCCAATCAGAATCTGCTCTGCTTTTGTGGCGTGCTAATTTTTTAAACTTATTTATTTGCTGTCTTTCATTCTTTTCTTTATTATTCTTTATTTTCTAGTAATCTTTTCTTTAATAGATTTTCTTCTTGAGACATTTTAAAATGCACCACATGTCAAATCCAATTCAAGTAAGGTACCTAAATGCACGTTATTTAAATTAAACATGAATGCTTTGAAAAGTATGTACTTATATCATAATTGCTTAAAACTATATTTCCACATTATGTATGTTATAAATTTAAATCTTGTCAATGTATGCAAGAACCAAAGTTAGGCTTAGAAAAAAAACCCAGAAAATAAATAATTCACATCACATACATCTATATGTCTGATAGTGCAATTAGCAATCAAAAGTACTACATACGGTGATGTAATAAGGACATTATAATTTTGTACATCCTGCTGTTGATGGATTAGGTACCACATTTTGCACATTTTCTATTTCACTATTTCGGACTAAAAAGATAAAAATAAAATAACAAGTTTTCTTTATTTTTGTTCCTTTTTTAATCATCTTTCACGCTTCTTTTGCTTTCCTTCCGTGTCTGGCTCTCATTTCCCCAGTTTAGACAGAACTTGTTTTTCACCATTTATCTTTACTCTTTCCTGCTCTGTGGCGCTAACACTAATAACAATAGAAATCTTGGACCTAGATCTGGGGGAATTTTGGAGGTCATTGAGGTTACTTATCTGCTTTTAGTTAGCTTTCAGGCCCTTTCAAAATGGGAATTATTATGCTCTTCTCAACATTGACACAAAATTCTTGCATTTATCATCTTGCCTGATTTTATTTTTCTAAGAGTTATATATCTTGACATAGCTCTAGCTAATATATTAACCCTCTAATTCTTATTTTGTCATGATGCTGCCAAGGTTTTACTGCTTTCTTCTATTTCAACTCATTTCATTCTCTTTACTAAATTATTAGATCTATCTCTGTTACGTGTAGTAAAAGCCTAATCACTTTTGGTAGAAAACATTTCATCAAAATAATTTTGTGGAAGTTTATATGCTTAGACATCCCACTATTTAGCAATTTCCCACAGGTGGCCTGTGTTAGCATTTATGTGTTTCTTTACTCTCACTTGCACTGCTAGCTCTGTAGAGCAACCATCCTGTTATCTGTAATGTTTCAGCTTCCTCTCTTATCGGGCAGATTTTATTTCTTATAAGCTTCATCTATCTAATTCCTATATAATTAAAAAGGCAGAGTCATAACTAGAATTTATTCATATGAGATATATTTCTGGTCTATGCCACTGTCTTTAGAACTAAAGAAGAGAAAGAGAAGAGAAGAAAAAGAAAAAAAAAGATAAAAAGGGCATATGGACTTAATTAACTCATATAAATGTATTCAAATCTTGATCCTGACGGTAGCTCTGGGGCAAAAATCTTATCTGTAAAATAGATACAACAACTATACATAGAGTAATACAAGTTTTTGTTTTGTTTTGTTTTGTTTACAAAGAGAGAAAGGTAGGGTCTAGAGCAGTCTACATGCTGTACTTTCCATATAGTTTCACTCCACAGGTGAGAGCGGAGCCGCGCAGGATAGGAACCAGCCCTGGGCCTCCTGCATGGGAGGCAGCCCCTATGAGCCTGGCCTCCCACATACAGGACATGGCTGGGGGCCTCCGGCGTGGGAGGCACACCCCCAGAGAGCCAGGGCCTCCCACAAAGGAAGCTCACCCTGGCAAAAACAGAACTGGGCTCCGCCCACATAAGAGGCTTGCCTCAGTGAGAACCGAGCTGGGGGTACACCCCAGTTCAGTACATGGGTCCACATGGGCCGGATGCAGTCCTTGGATCCCAGGGCTGCAAATGAGCACTCAACCCGCTAAGCCATCCCGGCATCCCCGAGTAATGTAAGTTTTAAACTGAACCAGATAGCATTTGCAAAGTCCTGGGTGTAAATTCCTGGATCAATGATATGATCATGGATATGGGTATGATGGAAAATTTAAACAACAGTGTTTCTTCTATTTAAATATTTGCTAAAACTATTCTTAACTGATTGATTAAATCAAAACCAAAAAAGATAGAGGACCTCTACTCATGTATTCCCTCCCCCAACAAGCTGACCCCCAAACCAGGAAGAGATGCATTAGAGTAAAATTTAGCTATAGTTTACCCAGCAAGTGACAAGGTGATGTATGGCTTGTTGTTTTTTTTCTAGCTGAAAAACCCAAATCACATCTGTGAAGTGGACATGAAACACCTATTTTATATGGTTATTACTGATGCACACACAACCATCAATTAAACTTTTTGTCATGCTTTGCCAGGCAAGCGCTAAGTGCTCTTTCTGCAAATGAGTTCTGTACCTAAAATTAAAGTTGTTTCGATGGTTTATATTTCAGATGTCTTATAATTTTTATAATTTCGTGATTTTACTGTATGACCCTCCATTGAGATCTAGGCACGTATGAATTAGTACTTCATGGGGTTGTCATTTGAGTAAACGTCCCCAAGTGGCATATTAAAGAAGCCCCATAACACACATGACCCAAGTGGAGTGTTAAATTTCTTTTGCAAAAATACGAATTTATTCACGCCTAAAAGTGAGCTCAACATCACAAGTTGAGGCAGAAATTGTGAGCTATTTTTTGCTGCAGTGTAGGTGAACAATGTTGGATTTTGACTAGAAAGGATGAAACCTGTAATAACACACAAATAGATCCTGAGACCCCATTATTGAAGAATGTTGTCTCACTTATTCATTCCCATGCAGCAGGAACAGTCTCTAAATTCTAGGGTCCCGAAGACGTTTTATTTATTTTATGTATTTATTTATTTATTTTCTTTTACACTACGGACAAATTCTGTGTACTCTCAAATGAGATATCTTGTAAACATTGGCAGATTTTTGGTTAATGTGATGTTATATTAACTGATAGTAATGATGCCTATGTCCTTTTGGTTGTTGAAACTGATCAGAAAGCTCTAATGATTTGTGGTCACAGCCTGGGTTCCTGAAACAGACCTTGCACTCTATCTCTACCATCACTAACTAAAGTAGTGCCTATTTCATAATCTTGTTGCTAGGTGTAAATAAAACAAAATCGTAGATTTACCCCAAGGTGTGTGTGATTAGGACTTGGGCATTGTTGTGGGGAGAGGGTCTTTATTTTGCTACCACAAATACCTTTTTTTGCCCCAGTTAAGGATTGGATATTAGGGAGAAAATATAAAAAGTAAGCAATAAATTTAAAATATTTTTTGTCTGCCTGCTAGAGAGAAGACCAGGGTGAATCTCTTGTTAAGAAACTGCCTAGTTTCTGGTACTATGTGTCATCTTGAGACAAAAATTATGCAGGTAAACAAATGAAAAGTATAATATAAATGTCATATAAAAACGATGGCGCTCACATTCTTCACATTGCGTATGAAGAAAAGCTGGATGAATTCTCTGTAAAGCAAATAAAAATGAAAGTTAAAAGAAAAAATAAAAATCTTGAGTCTCTTCCAAGTTTTTGTTCAAACAGACCAAATTCGGCGTTTGTTTCTTTTACATGATCATATGTCTAAGGATAGTCCCTTGTCAAGGTCCATTATTTATTTTTTATTAGATTTATATGGTAAAATATTCTGGAGAAATCCAACAAAACTATGCCAAGCAATATTTTACCAGGCTTCTAATTTATTCTTTAGAAACTTAAACTTTAGAAACAGCGGTTTTATAGAAATCCATGAATAGAATTGCTGTAAGAATGTAATTACATAGTCAATATAGTGAGCAATAGGAAAGCCATGTAGAGTAAGAAATCAGGAGAGCAGAGGAACAGTTGAGAGAGTGTGATGGTTGTTAGTTTACCTCAATTTAATATGCTTTTTCCAGGGCTTAGTATGTGTCACGTGCATGTGAGGGAAATTTAGCAATAATTTTATTAATAATAATGATTTAAACAAAAAGGCATAAGAGCACAGAGTTTAGTGGGCAGAGAGATTCAATCACACAGAGATCTCATTAAAGTCTATGGCAAGGGTTGGAAAAGAGGGCATAGGAGGGTAGGATTTGGACATGTTTATTCTACCAACTGAGAATGTGTGTAACGGTGAGCAGCTCATAGACATTTCACATCTTCCTTTTACCACCTGTAAAGTGGGACTAATAATATCTCTACTACCTACTTCATGGATCGATTTAAGTGCTAAATGGATCCATGAATATGGGTGCATCTTGAATTTGTTTTCTAAGAGGAAGTTATTAAATTAAGGTGTTCTCCTTACATTAAGTTTAGATCCAAAGAAGACATAGGTAATAAAATTATACAGTATGAGAAAAAAGAAGGCTTATTTCACACTAAGCATGGTATATTATTTTACTGTCTATTTTACTACCTTACATAATCCATACTCAGTTGACTCTGGTAGGTATAGGACCAAAACAAAAAAGTTGAAGATGTTAGCAGTGCTAATTTACTCTCATCCTTAAATTACTATTTTATATAATCCATATTTGGTTGATTCAGATAGTTAATAGAGAAGCCAAAACATGAAGCTAACTTATTTGATTCTTTTTCATCACTTTATTGGGCATTTTATAAGTTATTGCAAATAATGCAGAGCTGAATAAGACAAATAAGATGCAGTTTATGCTTTTACGGAGAGCACAGTTTACTAGTAATAACATGGATAAAATGCATGTACATGAGACCAAATGTATTAAAATGCTATATAATAGCTGCAAAGATTCACAAGAGGAAATAAGCATTTGAAATGGAAAACTACTTAACTGACAATATGGGTTTTATATATTTTTTGTGGTAAGAAAAAAACACAGTTTAAAAATCAGGTAGTGTGGAAGAAATACAAAGTGCAGGGGAAGGTATTATTATTTAATTGAAAACCTTTGTCATTATAAGGAATAACCAAGAGGATTGTGTGTGTTGGTGAATTTTTTCATAGCAACATTTACTGTTTATTAAAAATAAAAATTTTCTCCTGAACATTTATTGTGAAGAATAATCATTTTGGAAATATGATCAATAGATCCAGGGATAAAATCATGTTATGCTAAAAACATACAGCCTGGAAGTTTATGGTAATGAAAAAAAAAAAAAAGGTCTGGTTTTAGCTGGTTCAGCTCATTTCAAGATGGTGTAATATCTATAGATTTCAAACACCAGAGATACAATCCCCTGAAAAATATACCCATTCACATTATTGGACCTTCAGTGTTTGTCAAAACTACTCACTGGGTAACTTTATTAGCTGAGCTGAGTGCTTTAGAGTTTGTTATAGCTGACTCACTTTAAGCCACACTGACTGGCACAGTGGAGTATTCTGGGCTCCTCCTTGAGACACAAATAAAACATTTAACAGTGCAAAGCTAGCTTTTGGTTGTCAGTATTTTTGAATAGAAAGTACCAAGTGACAGACCCACTAATGTCTAGAGTAGTTTGGGATATGAACACTGCATGTTGAAAAGAAAATGTTTAATTGGCAGTTGCATGGTAAGTAGTGTAACAAGCATTTCAGGAACAAACATGCCCCCCTAGGCACTGGATTAGACCTGTGTAGAAATTCTTTAGATTACTGAGGGCCAAGTGCTTTGTTCCTGCCGGTTACCTGCAGAGTGTGGTAATGCCCTTTTAACATTCTATCAAGGGCCCTGCGTGGACCGTCTGACTTGACATTGGACACTACTAAGAGAAGACAAGCATGCAGAGAGAGAATGACTAATGTAAACCCTTCTGTAACCAGCCAGAGGCTTAAGGGATTCTTGTCTGCCACATTCCAGAGATAATCACCCACCATTTTATCTAGGAAAGTGTTAAGTTACTTAAAAACTGTGGCATACTCTGACACACAAGAGGTTGGTGTTACACAAGGATGGAAAGAAAAAGAAAAACAAACAAAATGGAAAATGGAGGGTAAACAACAATATATGTGAGTCTGTTGAGTCTTTGAAGGAGGATGGAGTTCATTTTACCACTGTACCTCATTTTTTTAGATTGATAAACTCAAGGGCTTTATGCAATTTCTACTTTATATTCTGACAAACTTGCCTGAGTTTTGTGTGAAGGTATGTTGTAGAAGTTGTGTCTAATATGCTTGCCAGCTGAAAACTTATTTTATCCAATTTCTACAAATTAATTCTTACTCTATTATTAATGTCCCACTAAATGAAGATATAATATGGCACCAAACAAAGTGCATACTTTAACAGTAAGTGATTGGAGATATATTTATCATTATCGTGTTTGAATTCATTGCTCTCTTATATGAGACCAATTATGTTCCAATTTGGCATCTACAATCCACAAGAGCCTCTTAGGTTCCAAAATATTGTAGCCAAATATCCTTCTCATCATGCTGGGGCTGGGGACAAGGGGAGATAATCGACTTCAGTTGTGTTCAGAATGCCTAGGCACTCCATATGGCCTATTTTCCATTGGCAAGTTAGTCCTTAAAATCTTAGGGGATTCTGTTACATATGCATAAGTATTATAAATTAATGTTCTGATATGCTTGGAGGCCCTTGCTGAATGAATGGCAGTCAAAATGAAAAGAAAAAGAAAAACATATTTTTATAGAAACCATAGGCATGTGGTTCTCCCCAGACACCAGAATTCAGAGTTTGAAGAGACTCGAGGATTTGATCCTTCCTTTTTGGGAATTAAGTCCTAGGAGATGTATGGAAATCAGGAAGTTTCTTGATCCCCTAGCTTTCAGAAATGAGGGTAATCATTCCAGTTAAACTTGTTGCCTCATTCTTAACCTATCACCATTTTCAAACACAATTTAAATATTTTTATTTCTTTGCAGTTTTACATAAAAACAGAAAACCCATTTGGCCACATGGAAGTGATCTAGCAGAAGGCTCATTTGGGAGAAAAACACACGTTTAGCAAGTTCCTGGCTTTGGCTTTGGTAGAGCAGCCCAGGCAACCTAAGAATTCTCCCTCCCCTCCCTCCCTGCCTCCCTTCCTGCCTCCCTCCCTCCCTGCCTTCCTCCCTCACTTTTTTCCTCCCTCCCTCCCTCCCTCCTTCTCTCCCTTACTCCCCACCCCTCTATTCCTTTTCTCTATATTCTCCTTGGAACAATAAAGCACCGTGGGTCTAATTTCCCGTTACAGAACAATGACTTACAGGAAGAAGAATTTAACCAAGGACTACCAACTAAACAGAGTCTAGCATCCTGGCTTTCACTCTCAAGGGAGGCGACATTTTTTGCAAATCAGTTCACCATTCACACATGTAAATCTGATAGTAATTTATGGACTGTGGGAGGAAAGCATCGCTGCTCCTCCTTCCCTCTATTTTTTCCTCCCTTCCATCCTCCCTCTCTTCCATGCTTTCTTCTTTTTAGGTGTTTGTTTTCAAGTAATGCTTAAATAGAATAGGCCTAGGTGGGGAAGCCGGGATGGCTCAGTGGGTTAAGCGCTCACTTTGCAGCACCAGGGACCGAGGATCGAATCCCGGCCCTGGCCCCTGCGGATCCATATGCTGAACTGGGGAGTTCCCCCAGTTCAGTTCTCTCTCTGTCTCTGTATCT
>PVKE010039286.1:0-15077 GCA_004027555.1 Craseonycteris thonglongyai
GTGCATAGTTATTTCTATTTTACTTTTTGACAGATAGAGAGAGAGACAGAGACAGAGACAGTTAGAGAACCGAACTGTGGGAACTCCCCAGTTCAGCACGTGGGTCCTGCCTGGGCCGGAGCCGGGATTCGATCCTCGGTCCTCATGGCCTCAAAGCGAGCGCTCAACCCGCTGAGCCGTCCCGGCTTTCCCCTTAATAGTTATTTTTAATTCTGGTTGACAAGTTAATCACAAACGCAAATGCATATTTTTCGGAAGACTTCAGCAAACCTAGACTTTTAAACCTAAAGCGTAGAAATGTCGCCCATGGTTTTTCCTTTGAGATGAAACCTAGTTTCTACTTATATCATTACTTCAAGGGCTTACCAAAGAACAAGGAGAACTCTTGTATTCCCATTTAGTGCTATCTGTGCACGTGTATGTGTGTGCACACCCATGCACACACTTCTTTCAGCTTTCTGGTTTAAATAGAATTCTAGCAAACAGCTGTCTTTTTCTTCCTTGTCTAAAGAGCATGTTTCATTTGTTACATCAAATATAAGAACCTCTTTGTACTATTTCATAACCAGAATCTCAATATTTACATATATCCAGAGTTAACTTAAGCGTATCTAGTGTTAGGATGTAAGAGTGTCATCAGTGTATTGACACATACAGCCTTCTAATGACCTGGAATTGTTAAAATATTTCATTTTTTTTTATCCTGCAGAAATTTTCAACTAAGTGGTTTGTCTAATATTTAAATATATTCAGCTACTATTTGCGATAAACCATTAGCACTTTTTAAATGTTTCTCTGTAGCAGAGAACATTATTAGCAGAATTTTTATTTTCATATTTATATTCCTAGTACTTTTCCTCTATTGTCTACTCTGCAGTCATTCTGTATGTTTTTTTTTAAATCATTGCATGTTTTAAAAAAGAAAGAAATGAAAAAAAATGCAATTGTGAAAATAGTTTCAATAGTTTAGAATTTCTGCAGATAAAATGTTTTGTTGAATTATATGACCATCATGACTATAGTTTACAGTGCTAGATTTGCTCTTCTTTTAAATGTGGAAACAATCTTAAATATTTTAAAACTGGACCTGTATTAGCCTGAATACATTATTTTGAAATAAAATATAAAAAGATGACTTTGCTATTGTGCTTTATCATGTTTTCTAATCAATATACTCATTGACTAATCTTTGAACAAAGACATCTCTTAACTTTAAAACCTGAGGCTTTTCTTTATCTTGTTACTTTTCTTGCTGGTGACTGCCTCCTCTCCTAATGTAAATGTCAGGACACACCCATAATGAAGGCAAGTTTCAGATCAGTTTCTGCTGCCCATCAGAATTGACATGTGATTTCAAAACATAGTGTCCTTTAAAAGATTCATAATATGTCAAAATGCTAGCTTTGTACATTTAGTAACTGGTTTCCATTTATTTGCTTTGGAAGTTTCTTCCAATTTGTAAAACTAAAGGTAATTTTTTCCCTAGGGGCTTAGATTAAACATGAAAGATCTATGGCATTAGATATTATTAATAGATTTAATGAATTTCACCCCAAAGTAAATCATCAGACATATTTTCATCTAGGGATTTTAGTTGGGGCAATTTTTAAGGAGAAGGGAATTTTTTACAGTTAGTGCTTAACCCCTTCCAATTGTTTTATTTAGAAGACTTACTCTTTAGGAATAATTTTAATTTCGTGTTCTTATAGTATATCAACTATGCCATTTGCCTCACCTGAAGTATTCTCTATTTCTCTGAAGAGTTCAAGGGGTAACTAAGGCATCCTTATGGGATAACGTTCCATTCATTATCCATGCAAACTCTATCAGGGCCCTAGACTCTACGTTTTAAACGTTGATAGTCACTGCCTGACATAAATCATATCCAGGAATCTCTGTGGCTTGCCTTCTTGAATTCCAGTTTAAATGCTTACGTTTACCCAACCACTTAATGAATAAGTTTATTTATTAATAAGATTGTTTTTCACATTATTCAAGACCTTCATGCCATTTCCAATTACCTGTGATTTGTAGGCCTGTAGGTTTATTACATCTCGTCTGACAGTCAAGGTCGCATTTCATCGAATACGACAATATCCATTTTTCTCTGCCTTTTACACTAAGGTAGTAACGCTTATCATTTTTGTTTTAATAGGTGGTTAATACTATATCTATAGGGCTTATTCCATACTTACTATGAATGTGTTTTTAAATCAAGGATTAGGTACTACAAGGAGTGTCCTTCTAACCCTTCATTTCTGTGCACCCTACCAACCAGTCAATGTTTAGAGACTGTTTTCTCTAGGTTCCTCAAGAGAGTCATGCACCCCGCCCCTCCCCCCGTCCCCCCAACACACACACACCCCAGGAAGTTTCAACCTAGGAAAGACCGGTAGCACTTCTCATGAGAAGAATCTTAGTTCCAACCATGAGGTGAACAAGATTGACTTGCTTATTTAAGATTACCTACACTTAAAGATTTAGTCCAAATGGAAGGGGGTTGTGAAGCAAGGATAATATGACGACGCAGCCCTAATGTGGAGGGTGGCATTTGCAAAAGCTGTCACTGAGGACTAAATCCACCAGGGAACCTCACGTTGCAAAATCCCCAGTCAATGACAGCTGCCCCTACTCTAAAGAACGGTGACTCAAAATACCATATAAATGGTCAGATTTTAATGATGCCAATAGGCAGTCCGGAGGTGAAAAGGTTTCTAAGCAAAACGACAGCCGAGCCCCACCAAGAAAGCAGGATCTGTAAGCGAGCAGAAATCTGCACCACCCCATTCTTCATCAAACTACTTGGGACAATGGGTGACATTTTCTGCTGGGGCTACAGCTCTGGCCCTTAAGCTGCCAGATGTCAACTGGAGTAGTTTCCTGCCTTCCAGTGGAGTGACTACCAGTTACAGTCCCATTGTTTGTGTGGCCATCATTTATGCCCTCTATCCATGAAGGGGCCCATGCAGAAATCACATTCAAGAACTCTCCTTTGACACATTACCGTCATGGGGTATACATGTATATGTGTTCAAGACAAAGTAGAGCCCTGTGATTAAGTATGCCCTTCCGGGTAGGTCTTTGTGTGAGGTGCCGTTGAGAATGTAATTATTAGGAAAATTGTGAAAAGCAAATTCAAACAAATTCTAAGTTCAGCTTGAAAAATGGAAAAGGTTCTTAAGTTCTGTCTGATGCATAAAGGGTTCGTAGAAGCAAAGGCATCGCGTTCCACAGCCAAGAAAGAGGGTGTACAAAAGCGGCTCATTCACTTGACATAGTTCATAGCCTTTTGCAAAGGAATCAAAGCGTGTTGAGCAGGGAACCAAAAGATCTCATTATAGGATGAAGCAAAGCCATATTCAAGCTTGTGCACTAGTAACTATGTCTAAAAACAGCCTGCTGTGTTATATTGAACCAACACATTTCTTAACTTGGTAGGTTGCAGGGGAAAGATGTGCCGAGCATGTCTGCTGGATTCTGTGCCAATTACAGATGTGGAGTGGTGTCAGACACCTACAAATAGTTAGAATCTCAAGCAATCTTCGAGTGAAACAAAAGAAGTTTTACAATGTCATCTCAAAACGTAGAAAGCACAGTTCTCCCTGTGTGGAATGACGCCAAGAGCCAAGATCAGCTTTATTAGAGAACTGAATGTGGGCATCATACGATCCCTCAATCAGAATGCACGATGCTTTCAAGGACATGAAGAGTGCCCGAGAGATAAGGAGGATAGCTTTCAAAAGAAACACCTTCAGATGACAAGGCGCCTGTGATCAGCTCAGCAGGAACTGTTTTTTTTATTGGTGTTGAGAGGAAAGAGGGAAATACCCACAGATCCATATGATATTCGATTTTGTTAGATCATCAGAAAGAATAATTGGGCGTTATTTACACAACCACACGTTAATAAACTATCGTGCCAGCTTAATGGCCACCCAGTTTCGGCTGGAAGTCTATTAAACAGCAACCCCAAAGCCATCGGGCTGCTGGGGACATTATATTTTTACCTAATTATTCCCAAATTAATGAATAAAATTAAATTCCAATCACTAAAGAAAACGAAGCAATGGTAAGAATCAGACCCAGAGATTAGTTAGAGCAAAGATATGCAATGCATAACAGAATGAAAGCATTTCTTTTATTCAAACTCGGTGCTTAAAAAAGAACAAATCCATCATGTTGAAATTTGACTTGTAGCTTGACATTAAAAATAATCCGAGTAGAATTTTCAGTGGGGTAAGCACAAAACTAGTTCAAGTTGTGTCAGTCTCAATTACAGCACTCAGGTGGCGTGCCCATTAAAATTCCCACTTGTGGGTTCCGCTCGCTATGCAAATGGGGTCATTACCTGGAGAATTTAATTGGTTATGACATTGGGAGTAAGACTTTTCCTTTCAAAATAAACTGACTTACACACATTTACACTCGAAATTTGATTGTTATGTGGACTTTGGGTTGTTTTGCTCTCTAAATATTGACAGAAATTAGACTGTCTTTGCTTACGTCTTACGATTAATTCAAGGTGGATGCACATGAACTGGATGTGGTTTTATTGGTTTGCCTATAAGGCTAGTTGGAATGAATCTTTGGTAAGCTGTATTGCTTATCAAAATATTATTTAAAAATCTTGGTGTCTTTTATATAACCTGTCACACGGGGGTACCTTTCTGGTAAAGGTTTCCATTGTTTAATAGTGTTTGTTTTCTCCGTCAGAATAGTTATAAATATTTAATTAGAGAGGCTTCTCCCATTTGTCTCAATTTTTTTTTTTGGTCCCTTTAAAAAATGTACACTTGAAGAGTTAAGCTGCCCACTTGGATGTATAATATAATATATATAATATTGCTGAGGACCCATATATATAACATTTGCAAGATCCTTACAGTCACTGATAAGATGGGATGAGGACATTAAGCTGTTTGTCAGAATTAGTTATGGTGACACTTCCACCAAGAGCCACGAGACAACTGAATATAAAGAGAACAAACAGATGTATCGGGGTGATCACTTCATGAGGTATATAAACATCTACTCACTGCATTGTATACCTGCAACTAATATAATATTGCATGTCAACTGTAACTGAAAAAATACATTTACAAACATAAAGAGAATGAACAACAGACCAGTGTGCTAGGTTCAGCTTTCCATTCACCTACCATTTGTTTTCACTGAGGGAATTTTAAGTGCGGGAGAAAACCTGGATTCACAGTGACCCTAACAGAGTATTGATAATGGCCTGAATTTACAATGGACACTGAAATTGCAGTATCACTTTGTGTCTATCATATGAAACTGGGCAACCAGGAACAGAGTTCCTAGACACTAACACTCCTAGCAGTTCTCAGAGTGAACTTGATGTAGGAACAGGCCTGTTATAAGTATTCTTGATATAATCTCAGGGAAGCACTAACAATTCCTGCAAAGAGAGCGGCCACGCAGTCTAAATTTTTATTATTATACCAAGTTGTACGACAAGCCAAGATTGTATCACTAGCTAATCTGGACCTAAAGGAAATATTTTTCACTTAATGTAAAAAGAAATATTCTATAAGCAGAGAAAAAAAAATAATTCCAAGCATGATCGAAGAAGAAATACTACAAATTCGTAACTGGACCATTGGGCAGGATTTTTAACATCTGTAACCACGGGAAATTTCCCATAGAATATCAAATATGGATCCAAGTCCCTGACATTCATTTCTCTATGATATTTCTAATTGTGCCCAGAGGATAGGAAGGCGTTGGCGCATCCAATAAATATAATCATTTACATGCACGAAGCTCCCTTTGAAGTTAATAGGACCTGTGGCAGGAAGCGTTATGCACCACGAAAATGGAGTTCAGCGGAATCTAGGTCTTTCTTTTGAACATGCACCGGTGTGGCCAACACATTGGGATTTTCTTACTGCTTATCTTTTCTTTGTACGTGATGTTTAAGCTGGAGTTAAGGAAGTGCTTCATGTGTCACGCAAAGATAGCCCAAGAGAGAGGAAATGGTGACTGGCAGGCACACGCTCTTGGACTCGCTTTGCAAGGTCGTGATGGGGCATGCCATTCGTAGAGCTTATTTGACTTTTCAAAAGCAAACCATGTCCATGTTCTCATTTGATCTTCACAACCCCGTGACTCACCTAGGATACACATTTTTACTTCTGTTTCACAGGTGAACCAACTGGGACAGGTTGCTGACATTCATTTTCTAAAGTAGCACAGTTCCCGACAGACCCTTATAAGAAACCTGATTTCTCCTCCTGGGTCTTTTCATCAGAGTGGTGCATTGGTTAAGCAATTTTACATATAACTCAGTATAATAAATAGATGTAATCACAACTGCTCTGCTTGAAGCTGGGGTGGGGATATGAGGGTCTCAAGCCTTCACACGTTTTGTCCCTTGGCTCCCACCTTTCCCACCTTGAATGGGTTTCTTGGCGTGGACTCTAAGGGACACTGAAAGGCATAGCCATTGTGCTATTTAGCTCTTATCACAGGCACATGCCCCAGAGTCAACTAACCCACAATATGTCACAGTCCTGTGCCTACGGATCAGTGATTTCTTTTTAGATGGATGAGGAGTCAAGAGTTAGATATTCTCCCCAAGGTGGTTGCTGTTCACAGTCTCTGCCTGCTTTGCATTGGGCTCCCTTGTGATCGGGTTTCTAGGCAGCTTTGGATGATGACAAGCACTGACCAGAAATCAGAAGATGGGAGGATAGAGAGGGGTCAAGGTGACGATTCCCACCCCACTCCCTGGCCCGTTCTACCATGGAGAAGAAATGTTTCCCACTGTTGCTAGCTCCTGACACTTCAAACCCCCTTGTTGGACACCTCACCACGGACTGCTCCTCTATAAATGGTCCCTTTTATGAAACACTCTTCCGTTAAGCTCCTTGAGTGAGTCATTGGTTTCTGGCAAGTGCTCTAACGAGGTAGTGAGGAGGCGTGAGTTTGTGTGTATGCAAATGCACACGTCTGAACCCAATCTTGTCACCATGTGTTTCTAAGAATTACCAAAATACTGGGAACCTGGTGGACTCTTAGATGTCTGTCTCTTTAACATGGGTAGCTAGTCACACCTAATAATGCAAGAACTACAGTAGATGCTCCAGAATTTACTTAGCAATTTCAGGTTCAATGGTTGGACATTGCCATGCTAAGATCTGACACTATTATAAGCTGGGAGTGGGAGAGGGGAGGAAGGAGGGTCTACAAATTTTATCACTGGATTCATGAAGCTTTAGGATCCCTAGAGACAGCGAGAGTTATGTTTGTTCCCTGTAACCTGAAATGATTCAACCATCACTGTCGACATAAACAGACAGATCCACAATAGAAATTTTAGCCTAGAAATGAATCCCTCCAGAAATGTCCTCTTTCAGGACCCTATATGGATGTAAGCATAGTAATAAAACAATTTATGGTGACATCCATATGTCTTCAGAGTTCAACAGTTTTAAGCTAAAGTTGGTCCACTTACTGACAGCATAGTGACCAGAAATGAATTCTCAGTAGAAAGACAGAAGAAGAGAAGAGTGGGAGGGGAGGGGAGGGGAGGGAGAGAAACAGAGAGAACACACATTGATTTGGGGGAATTAGAGTTCTCATAGAGTGAGTTATAATGGTTATGCGGACAGAGAGTGACTAAGGCTCCCTAGGAGTGTCAGGAAGGTTTGCCTGGGGAAGTGGGCGTGCAAACTGGGACTTGGAGAAAGAGTTACATCTACTTGTAGGTTCTAACGTTGCGGGGATGGTGGAGGGCACAGGGAGGAGGGGGCAATAGGGAGAAGCAGAACTCAGTCCGCAGGGGCCTAAGGCTGGCTGCTGAGCAGCCGATCCTCAGGCAGTGTGAAGCTTGAGGATTTGAATCGAGGAAATGGTGAGATCACACTTCTACTTGGACATCATTCAGTAGGGGCAGCAGTAGGAATGACGCCCTAGAGGGGATTGGTAAGCAGTTAAACGACGGTGCATTCACTGATGCAAAAGGCGGAGGGCCTGAACTCTGGTCTTGACTATAGGGACAGACAGGAGAGGGGGAAGCAAACTGCACCCATTTCCAGAAGAGACTGAAAGACCAGCCCAGGGAAATGAGTGTGTTCCATGTGCCCGGTGACTGCATACAAAACCACCTGCGTGAGTGTTACACAGAAGTCCAGGGGACGGAAGTTTTACAGTAGATTCATGTTTCCCTTAAGTGAGACAATGGATCTGAAAGTGCCTGTAAACATTGTCACCTAGGCAGGACACTTCATCAGAGTTCCATTTAGGGTTTGCATGGTGGGGATGGTGGTATCCGTGGGTGTCCCACAGGTGAACTTGTGAGGCAAATGCGGAGTAGAATCTTCCCGTTCTCTTGTATGCTGGGGATGTCTGCTAATGCCTGGGAGCCCGGGAGTCGGGGAGAATGAGAGAAAGTCAGGAGCAAAGCAACAGGAATAAGGGACCTTCAGAGCGCCTGGCATATAAGAGGTGCCTGTTTATATATTTGTTAAATGAATACATGAATGAACATATGAATGAAGATATCTGCAGATACACTAAATAGCATGAATAACTTAATGTATTACTACAACATGCTGGATACCAATAATAGCTGAAAGAGAGGAGAAATTTCCCCTGGATTATAAACACAGTGGTTGGATCATTTTAAAGGAAATGGACAGAGATCACTAACAGTGGCTGATTGCTCACTGACTGGTTAAATGAATTATTATCTAATTGGCTTAATGAGACAATCTGGTCCACTCCTAAGTCTTAGGTAATGTATGACCCACATCTCTTTGGTTCGCCTCTGGCAGATCTGAAATTAGTGAGTAAATCTTCCAAAGTTATACTCTTGCCAGCCTTTGTCTTTTTGCACAACTTGATTCGCATTTTCACCAGGGCATGTTCCCAGTTGGGGGGTCAGTCTGGGATAGGCTTTAATGGCCCCAAAAGGTTGCCTGCTGGTCTGAGGTTCTGTGCATCACACATTGTGTTTTCAGAATTCAAATAAAATGACCCAGTACTGCTTTAACTACTTGATTCTTCACACACACACACACACACAAATTGCCCAAAGATCATGGAATGAAATTCTGTTTTCTCAAAGAATAATTATGTGACAAAGTAAATACTGAAATTTGCAAATGCAAGTACTAATAAAAATTCAAGGCACTCTTTCAAACACAGGTGCTCACTGAGGACACTAAGGGACAAGGAGACCACCAGGAGAACAGGAAGCAGTGATGTGGGTTCTTTTTGTCCCCAATGGACGAAGCTGGTCATGATGGGCATCCAATGTGGCTGCC
The DNA here is from genome assembly GCA_004027555.1 of Craseonycteris thonglongyai. Lineage (NCBI taxonomy): Eukaryota > Metazoa > Chordata > Mammalia > Chiroptera > Craseonycteridae > Craseonycteris > Craseonycteris thonglongyai. The sequence goes on from PVKE010039286.1 coordinate 9,291, forward strand.
CAGACTGAGGTTCGATTTGCACCTGGCAATAAAGGCGTCAAATACAAGCTTGTATCTGTTCATGGAACTATTTACTAATTGTGGAAAGTATGGAGGATACGCAAGGGGAAGCCAGACCACCACCTGTAAACTTCAACTGGCCAGATTCTCTCAACGTTGTATATTGTGACTTCTTGAGTGTTTTTGTTTTCAGGGACTATGCCATAGAATAAAAGGAGTCCCACACGGAGGCTTCTCATGTGCAGTAGACGCTCAGTTAACCAGAACTCAAGCGACCAGCCCTCTCATGCGACCAGCAAACTGTTTTTTGCCGGTTGCTTGAGATTTTGCCAGTTGCATAAGAATGCTGGTTGCTTGAGTTCCAGTTAATGGAGAGTCTGCTTACATTTATCCAGTATCTACCAATCCCCATGGGTGCTGGTTCACTGAGAGTCTACTGTATTATTAAGCCAAAAGTTTCCCATTTATCTGGATCACATTTTCGTTTAAACAAAACATTTTTGGGGTGGTTCACTGGCCTAAGAAATGAGCGCCGTTGGGAAAAAAAATCCATCCCTAAAGGCCTCTGTTTTCTGCAGTACACGACTGGATACTGTCTGACAGCCCTCGTCTGGTACCTTGTACTGAAGTACATAGATGGTACAGATAGTTTGGCAGAGGTTGTCCCCAAACCTGCCGATTTTAAAAATCGTCACTGGGCGGTATTGGCATTGTAATCGTTTCTTCTTTAAAGACGAGCATCCGAGATGGTGCCCTATGATTTCACGTATACATGGAAACTAAACAAACACAAACCCCAAAGAAACAAAGCAAAAGCAACCCAGACGCGTCGACACACAGAACTGGTGGCTGTCAGGGGCGAGGGCGGTTAGAGGTGGGCAAAAAACAAACAAACAGTGTGGAGAGGGCAAAGCTCCTGTTATGAGACAAACAAGCGAGGGAATAGAGACAGTAGGATTACATAAACTTTGTACTATGACACAGATAGTAAGTCGACTCATCACGTCTTGGTGTACATAAACGTCGATCGCTATGCTGCCCACCTGCAACTTACACAATAGTGTGTTGCCTCTTATACCTCTTTTTTTTTTTTTAAAAAAAGAGCAACTGCCTAGGACACATGACTATTTCTTTAGGCGCAGAGTTAGTATTTCATAACAGAAAACATTTTACAGGTTTGCTTTCCTAAACATCAACGAATCGGATTTTGAAAAGTATCAGGACACCTGCATGTCTTTGTGATGAACAAGTTACAGTCTTTCCCTAGTCACTACAAAGTTCCTGTCACGTGGATTTGGAGACTGTCTTCAAAATGTTTTTCTGGGGATGACAGGATGGCTCAGCAGGTTGAGCACTCGTCTTACAGCTCCAGGTCTGAGGATCGAATCCTGGCTCTGGCCTGTGCAGACACTTATGCTGAACTGGGGTGTGTTTCCCATGTGGGAGGCCCCCGGCCAGTTCCCATCCTGCACAGCCCCGCACCCACCTGTGGAACGAAACCACGTAGAAAACCAATGACATGCAACTATGGAGACTGTTCTGGGTCCTCCCCCTTCTATCTCTTTCTGTCTCTGTCACAAACAATAAAAATAAATCTTAAAAGTTTTTCTAACTGAAAAGGGGGGGAAAGGCATTGCAGAAGTACATTCCAAGTTTGTGTTAACAAAGCGTTCCAACTCGCAGCGGCACCGTGGTTGTCACAGATCACAGTGTGCATGATTTGATTGGTACTGAGTAGACACATGCCAGGAACATTTCAGTTGAGCATGATGAATTTACCTTAGCCCCGTCAAACGTCACATTACCACGGCCAAGGGTGGCTTTGAATAGAGGGTGAAAAACAGGAATAAATTTGTTGAGCTCGAGTTTCAAACCCCCTCAGAATCATGTCGGCACTGGGACCGTGGCTCGGCTCGGGACAGCTCACGTTACCCGTGGGAAAAGTGCCAACAGGGACTGTCGCTCATTTCCTCAGGGTAGCTGAAGAAAAGACACTGGACTGTGGGTGGGACAGGGAGGGAGCTTATCAGCATTACTGCAAGGATTCTAGCGTGCTCAATTTACATAAAGATATAGCGCTCTTTGTAACGCGATCGCTTGCTAAGCCACGGGAACACATTTGCACGGAAAGTTGTCTATCTGAATCCCATTTTTCTGCTTAACGGTAAACCTCTCCAAACAACTTCACCAAAGTCTAACTCTTAGAGGCCATATTTCCCTCAAAATACCTCACTGTGACCATCGTTTGTTCAAACAGTGGAGTTCACATTTTCTTGTGCCTGACGTACAAGGTTACTGTAAGGTAGACAGTAGAGATGCAAACAATAAGGGGGATTGTTCCAGAACCACTGAGGAAGCATGGACAAGTTCATGTCCAGGGTCCACGTGAGCTTTCAGTACGGTTGAGTCTCCTCTCCAGCTGCGGAAATGCCAGGGAAAATTTCACTCTCATGTCTTGAAAGACCTGTGAATTCTAGCAAGGATTTGCCGTGCACTTTGGAAAGATTTTCCGGTGTCGATATGATCACATGGGCTCCTTCTGCCCGCAGCCACTTTGACAGTCTAAGGTCCAGCATAAAGGCCCCTGCCGTAATGACACCGATGGGCCACAGCCACACAGCCACGGCTGTGAGCGAGCGTCACAGTTTAACGACCGTAAAATGTAGCTGCCGCTTTCATTTGAGAAGTGGGGCAGATAAAAGCCGTTTCCATACTGCGCCGTGCTGTAGGAGTAGATGCAGCCCAGATAGATGACATTTTTCCCTCTCAACACTGCGCTCCGAGAAAGTTATAAAAGTACTATGTTTGCACGATACCGATTTGACATGTAGGCTGAGAAATATATGAAATGTTGTATTTTTTAAAGGACTTGGCTTATGAAAAGTCCTATTTGAGGGAGTGTGGAATCGATTCACAGAAATAGTTTATGGTCTAGGAACTCTTACACGGTAATGGGAGAAACTGGTGTATGTATATACATATATATAAAAGATCTGACAGAAGCAATTTTAATAACGTACATTGGACTTCACCATGGAGTAATAAAAATCACACAAACTCTTTCCACATTTATATATGCAATGTAATAGTGTTCACATTGTCTAAAAACTGTGCTCATATTGTATTCCGGTTTGCCTTTTGTAACTTCTGTTTGCTTCCAAGTCAGCAGAAATACAAACTTCTATCACATTCAGGTAAGCTATGGTTACAAAGATAAAACCTAGTGTAAATAGATCCCAGGAAACAACAAACTTTTTATGGTGTATTGATAAAAACAAGGTTACATCGTTTTTGGATGTACCCAGTGATACAGGGTGTACCCCTCTCCCCCCAAATGTACAGCTGATAACTAACTCACAGAATTTTCTCTCCTTTTTAGGATTAACCAATTGGAAATAATGGGTGAAGTCTGGTGAACGTGGAATAAATACCCTGCATGTTTACCAGTCCTCACGCCACTAAACTTTTTTCTTTAAAGGGATACGTAAAAGCTAAGGTTCACGGGACAAAACCTGCAACTATTGAAGAATGGAAGGCAGCCATTGAACAAGAACGTGCCCAGATACTGAACAAAATGATTCTGATGTTTGGGATGCCATTGCTTTGTGTGACTAGCGGTGCCCACAGCAGGACGGTCGTCAGTGTGACAACGGACGTTGGCCAAAAAATTCACTTCTGTATATGTTGAAAATAAACGGTACATGAATCAACACGGACTTGATCATCGTTCACAGTGTGTTGCCATTTGCGGGGAATGCCCTGTGTCCTGGAAGCACATCCGGAATACCGGCTTCCTGAGCCCTCCCCAGCACAACCGGACTATAGCGTGAGCCTGAGAACCCTACTAGTCTTCTAGGAGGATGAACCCCATGGCAAAAGAGCCCAGATAAACCAAACACACGGCCAGAGAGAGAACAGATCAGTGCAATTCGACTGCATGAAAAACATACTGGCAGCATATCCCCAAACCAAAGGATTCCGAGAACGTCCAACTGTGGCCCAACAGGCGCTGCTACTCACGGCAGGGCAGGGAAAAGAACACGGCCCTCAGAGGGCAAAAGTATTTTTATTAGCACTATGGGGACATTCTTTTTCATATGAATTCAGAGAGTTTGGAGAGTATAACAGGTCTGGTAGCTCTCCAACATATCTTCTATATTAAGATTTTTAAACAGTTGCAAATCTTTTCTCCTTGCCTGCTACGGTCTAGCAAAGGGAATTAATCCTATAAATCAAATTCATTTTTCCCCCCTGAAGTAACTTGGCTGACAAAGCACGTCAAGCTGTTTTAATTGTGGAAGTTTCCGAGGCGTGTTAGCAGGTTGAGACCCACGCTTGGGGTTCCGTGTCTGGCTTTGCGATCAGGTGGACTGTGCGATGCTCAGAAACCAGCACTCAGCTGTGATCCATGCTCAGACACAAGCCCAGGCATGTCGCTGCTCAAAGGGAGAGTCAGTTGCAGGACGTTTCAAAACTGAAATGACCATTTAGATCGCTTCACACGGCTGTGTACATGCTGCTTTTATGTACACAAATCATTTGGAAAGAAGATTTTGGAAGGTTATTAATAAATGAAATTACTCCTGACGGCACTGCGGTTTGTATAAATAACAGTGCTTAGAAACTTTGCAAACCTGTGGGAGTGTGTGCATATGAGCAACAGCAACATCCCTGAGCCTTATCCTCTGTCGACGGCGTCTGCACCTCTCTTCTCTTTGCATCGTATCTGTGGACGTTTTTCTTCTCCTCTTTCCTTTCGTAGTTGAGCTCTGTGTTCATTCATCCCTCTTCGCTTCTCCCAAGTGGCCTGTGTATACATAGCTGCTTCTAAGTCCATCATCCACTTGGCCCCTGTTTTCTTCAAGGTGTAATTCCTCCCGACATGCTCTGTACCGCCCTGTTCCGAGTGGCATGCATGTGTAAGTGCCTCTTCTAGGCCCCGGGAAAGACGAGATCAATCAGACCCGACTCCCCCATTTCCAGAATACACGGTAGACAGAGGGCAAGAGAGACGTAAATAAATAGGAACAACGCAGCGTGAGAAGACGCGGAGAAAATGGAAACTGTCTGGGGTTACAAACGACAGAGGCTGAGGGGGCACAAGAATTATGACGACAGTATCATGTGAGAGCGTCCCGAAGGAGGATTTTAAGTTTCCCAGTCAGGCCAGGGAGAGAAAGAGGGAAGGTTCAAGCAGAAGACAAACCATCACCAGTGTGTCCGAAGACAAGGGAACAGATGAGCTTAGGGGGAAGCCGGGATGGCTCAGCTGGTTAAGCGCTCACTTTGTAGCCCTGGAGACCGAGGTTCGAATCCCAGGCCCGGCCCATGTGGACCCACATGCTGAGCTGGGGTGTAGCCCCCAGTTCAGTTCTTGCCGGGGGCCTATGCTGGAGGCTCCCAGCCCAGTTCCTGCCCTGCACAGCCCCACACCCACCTGTGGAGTGAAACTATATGGAAAACTAATGCTGTCAACTATGGACACTGCTCTGGGCCCTCCCCCTTCTCTCTGTCACTGTCTGTCTGTCTCTCTGTCAAAAAACAATAAAAATAAATCTTTTTATTTTATTCATTTTTATTTTTTATTTTAAGGCACCTTAGATGGGAGAGACAGGGCAGAAGATGAGACAGGGACTAGGCTGTGACCAAATCAGTTTTGTTTTTTTTTTAAGCCATGCCACGTGATTCAGATTTTATTCTACATGCACTAACTCAGAGCAGGAAAAGACAGTGTCAGAATCGTGTTTAAAGAGGCCACTGAAGCACAGCGATACGGGAAATGAAGGA
>PVKE010039287.1:0-15077 GCA_004027555.1 Craseonycteris thonglongyai
CTGAGGATCGAGCCCTGGCCCCAACGGGTGAGGACCCATATGCTGAACTGGGGTGTGTGTTTCATGTGGGAGGCCCCAGCCCAGTTCCTGCCCTGTGAGACCCCCACCCACCTGTGCAGAACAAAACCATGTCAAAAAAAACAACTGATGACATACAGCTATGGAGACTGCTCTGGGCCCTCCCCCTTCTCTCTGTCTCTCTCAGTCTCTGTCTCTCTCTGTCTGAAAAACAATAAAAAATTCTTTAAAAACAATAAAATTAGATTTTTAAGTCTGTTGGATGTGGTTGGCGCATTTCTCACTGTTTACTAGACATTCACTTATGAATGCATTATTGGGTTTGACTTTCAAAATTCTGAGCTATTGTACCCGCTAAACCATAAAATATCTCAGATCCCAACATGTTCATGTCCAAATTATATCTTGTAGACTGCTCTTGACATACACAGAAAAAAACAAGAAAATTGTCAGTCAAGAAATGCTGATTTTTGGTTCAGAAAATATAGCCATCATATATAGCTATTGTTTCTTTCTCAATAAATATCTGTTCAATGAATGAATGGGTGAATGAATGAAAGGCTGATTACTGAATAGAAAGTGGCACTAGCCACAACAAAAGGAATTGAGTAGAAATTGAGTTTGGATATTGGGTTTTATATTTTTTGCTATATACATTCAGAGTTTAGAGTTGAGATACCTTAGGGCTGTTTTTACCTACATCCTTTGCTACTTTCCTCTGATTCACAATTTGTGTGGAAGGTATCAATGCACTATTAAAACATGGAAACTAAAATTACTACATAGGAGAGAGAGCTTTACCCCTCTGAATTTAAGTGACACCAACAGTAAAATACGGAAATGGGGAAATTTCTGATATACTTCCTGGCTCTAAAAATGGTGATGGTTGTGTAACAGTTGAAAAGACACGGAAACGTCCTTACAGCCACACCGTTAACAAAAGCAGCGAACGTCGGGGGCAGTCTGACGTCCGATCGGCCCCAAACAGTGCTGGTCGTATTGGAGCTGTAGATCTGAAAGAGAAGAGGATCCATCAGGGACTCAGAGACTGTGAGCACAGCATGCCAAGTCACCATTTCAAGAGCTGCTCTTCCTCTTTGGAGGCATTACACCAATCATCTTTATTTGAGACCTTTGTGCTAGATGGAAGCCTTCACCACTGGACTGTTCTCTTCTTTGTAGAAGAACATCCAGCTTTCTCCATGGAAGTGAAAAGAGATGCTTGATCCCAGACTGTGCTCCGTAAGTGGGCCAGGGAGGGGAGTCTGAATTTACTCTTATTTACTCCTGGTGGAAGTGCCAGGGCAGGTGGATTAACCGTTTCTACCAGGCACATCCTTTGCAGCGCGGATGCTACATCTCCTACATACACACCTGCTCTCTGTGCAGGGTGCTGGCCCAGCCTTTTCTCCACGTGGTCTGGGGTAGGTGCTACTGCTTCTAAGACTCTTAAGGCAAATAGTGCCTTCAGTCATAATGGTGATAAACCGTGAGACATGACTAGACAGTGACTTAGTAAAGGATCAGGATGAATATTAGAACTCGGATAATAGAGCATAAGAAGCATAAAACTGTACACAACAATGTTATATTCCCCAAGTGCCATCTCTAAAACGAAGAGCAATAGACCACTTGCACCGCTCTGGGCACACGCACCCGCACACTCCTCAGCAGGGATGCGTGCATGCTGGGTTTGATCTCTAAAGCAGACCTCGAGCTCCTTACTTTACTATAGTCGCTGGCTTTGTGAAACACTTCGGTACTGGTTCCCAGGAGCCCAACGCCGAGAGTATCCAGAATCATCCTCTTGCTCCTCTGAATCACATGATCGGTCAGGTGTCCCACTTTCAAGCCATGGATCACTTTGGCAAAGCTTTCTGTGACAGACTTCAGAGGGAAGAATGTTAGTGTCTACTTTCTGTAAATACGAGAAGCCAAGGTACTGTTATTTAAAGAGTTCACTCCACTAGAGGGGGCCCCTTTGATCAAGGTCAATTTCTTTAAAAAAAGATGTGTACTGAGCACCTACTCCGTGTGAGAAGAGGGGATGTGGAAATGCACAGTAGCCAGTTTCTGTCCTCAGTCAAGGGGAGGACACAGACAAGCCAGCAGATGATAAGCGTAGAGCGTGTGGGGGCGATGGTGGAGGGCAGCACAGAGTCAGCAGAGGGGATGGGAGGGACATCTCCCCCTAAAAAGCGGGTATTCCGACAGCTCGTAACTGCCGTTAGTAAGTACAAACCAGGTATTGTGCTGGTTATGAAAACGTACGGGAATCAGCCAGGTGAAGGTGTCGGGGATCAGAGTGGGTGTCAGCAGCATGGCTGGGGCTTGGAAGTGTGAGGAGTGCAGTGAATTCAGCAGACTCCAGGGGCAGAGCTCTGTGCAGGGGACAGAGGAGAGAAGGAGAGTGGATTTTCAGGTTAGCACTGAGGGGTGCAAGCTACGTGTACTAAAGACCACGACATCAGTGGGGAGACATAGTGCTGTCTTAAGAAAGGCAGGGATATATGAGTCTTCAGAACTGTGTTTTGCAAAGATTTCTGTAGGCAATCGTGTAGAGAAGAGATTTGCGTTAGGCAGACAAAGGCAGGTAAGAGACAGCTGCAATAGTACACGTTCTGGATAGGGAAACAGCAGTGCCGTTTGTCAAAAGAGGGGACACAGGAGGAGGAGCAGACTCTTGGGCAACAGTGACCTTGTTGAGTGTGCAGTGTGTGTGGTTGTCCTAGTGGAGAAGATGATTCTGCTTCTAACCCATAAACCACATCAAAAATCTGTAGGATTACTTGCATTTCATAAGCCGTGGAGTATGTGCAACACCTTTAAATAGCAAGCTCTCCCAGGTATAGACAGTTATTTCGTTTCTAACATGTCTTCCAGGAGAACATCTATTATACACAGTTAAAAACATCTCCTCTTAAGCTGTGTTTCACTATATGCCTAGTACTTGGCACCCCTTAGTAAATGTCAGGCTGCTTCCCTTTCCCGTTCTGATGATTGTGTCAATGTACAACTGACTTTGTCTCTCTGAGAATCAGATACCTCATTTAAAAGCTCTAGCTATACGGGGAGGGGCTCTTGCCTTGGGATCCAGGGTGTCTGAGGCTAAGCTTGGTGCTCAGGCTGAGATACAAAGATGGAACCAGTGCCCAGCTGAAAGCCCTTCAACCTGGTCACTCACTAGTTCCATATTTTCAGTCTCCATAATACCAAGTCAGAAAAACCCTGCCATTTGCAGAAGAATGGACTACTCTTTACATCTCTGAAGCTTTTGTAGAAAGGTAGATGGATCTGGAGCGGGAGGAAGCTGGAGGAAAGAGTGCTTGGAGAGAGAAAGAGTACTGGCATATAAGTTTCTGATAAAAATAGAGAATAACAATAACTTTGATTGTTATGCTGCCAGAAATATGGGTAAAGATATTTAGGGGGCAAAAGGAGGGAAGGCTGTAAAAGCACTGGTTTGATCATTGCAGAGTAAAACTTTGTTTTTAGTGCTGGTTTGATCCCTGCCTGTGCTCAACCGCTCTTCCCAGCCCCACCATTCCCACAGGTGAAGGCACTTAGGGATTGGTTGTTCATCTCTCCAGGGTTAAATGGAATCAGGGAGTGCCTGACGGGCAGGCGGGGAGGCCTGGAGCGTGCCTGTTGGCCGTGTGGAGGGTGTCCATCCACATAGCCTATGGTACTAGTGACGTAGGAAAGTAGGGCTTTCATAAAGTTATGGGGAAGGTCTGGTGGTCCCCTGACAAGTCCTGAACACCACCCCATGTGCCAAAGAACAAATAGCCTCCTCCTGGGTTATGCTGAGGAAGAGACCACGAGGAAATAAACACGCAGCTGCTCAGCTGTCTGGGCCCATCTATTTCTACAGTATTACTTTGGTCTTGACTTTCTCCTGGCGTTGACATCTCTTTTTAAGTAAAATACGATGACTGATGTATAAATTAAGGGAAAGTATAAAGTCATTTGATAAGTATTTCATGAGCCCTTGCTGAGTGTCTGGCACTGGGCTAATAAGCTGTCTAGAATACCAAACCAAGATGCTATGGTTCCTGTTTCAAATGACTTATCTTCTCCAGGGAACTAAGGACAGTAAGTAGATTGTTACAAACACATCTGGCAATGCCGTAATTGACATAAACAAAACTAGGATGTTAAAATTTAATGAACTTATAATGATTCATTTTCTTCCTAATTTTATACAACAGAATATTGTCTATTATTGGTGAAAAAAACCAAAACCTGGTGTTAAAAAAAACAATTAAACAAGATGCGGTTAATTAGCTAGGTCGGAAGTTATGAGAAATGGTAAAATGTTAGTTTTGAAGTAGAAGCAGGTAACTCTTAAAAGGAGAGGGCAACTGAGGAAATAGAGAAAGTGAAAGATAAGCTAACAAAACAGCTAAAATAAGTCACATAAAATACAATACCTGGAGCATCATGGTCTGAAGAGAAGGTTTATCTCAAGAGTGAATCCAAGGAGCAACTCGTTTGGTGTGTGACGGTTTTTATACATCTTCATTCCCCTCAAACCCATTCTCCCTCTTTCTGTTTTAACTCTAAAATTTCCACCATTTCAACACTTCCTAAGTAAAGTCAATTCAACTTCCTCTGTAATGAGTTGTTGAACTCTCCAGTATATGAAGAAATAAATATGGCCAGGAAGCACAGTAGCAATGATTAAATGATTTCTCACAGGCATCAGAAAAGGACATTGACAGCCAAACTAGGACTGTATCTTGTGCCTAGATACCCTATGTCAAAATCCGAAAAAATATTCACCCTCTTTTATCTAGGTGCTATACTTCCGAAAATTTATCCTAAGGAAATGAACATGATGTATAGAAAAATTTAACAAACAGTAAAAAGTAACATTCATAGCCTTGCTTATAAGACGAAAAAAAAAAAAAAGGAAACAAACCAATGTGCCCAAATAGTGGACTGCCTAAGTAAAATAAGACATGTATTGTATTTAAACATTTTAATCTTTATTCTTTTAATTAAAAAAAATTAAAAATTACAGTTGACATTCAGTACTATATTAGCTTCAGGTGTATACCATAGTGGTTAGACACTTATAGAACTTATGAAGTGATCCTCCCGATGTCCACCTGGGGCTATGCATACTTATTGCACTACTATTGACTATATTCCTGATGCTATACCTCACATCCCAGTGACTGTTTTATAACTGCCAATTTGTGATATGTTCAGTGTTTAAGGCACACTTTCAGTTTCCCCTTCCACATCACTCCTTTTGGTTACCATTGTTTAGGGACAAATGGGCCAGTCAGAATTTCCTGGAGGGAAGGCAGGATGGCTCAATGGGTTAAGCGCTCGCTTTACAGCCCTAGAGACTGAGGATCGAATCCAGGCCCCAGCTAGTGCGGACCCATATGCTGAACTGGGGTGTGCTTCCCGCGTGGGAGGCCCCCAGTTTGGTTCTTGCCCCCAGTTCAGCCCCTGGCTCAAGGGGGCGAGTCTCCCATGCAGGTGGCTCCCGGCCCAATTCCTGCCCTGTGTGGCCCCCACCCACCTGTGTGGAACGAAACCATGTTGAAAACTGATGATGTACAACTATGGAGACTGCTCTGGGCCCTCCCCCTTCTCACTGTCTCTCTCTGTCTCTGTCAAAAACAATAAAATAAATCTTAAAAAAATATATTTTCAAAATTTCTATATAAAAAAGAAGTTTCTGGAAGCTTGACCTGAAGATCTAGGGCATTGGGAGTCAATCCCGCTTCTTTCCAGCTTGCTCCCTGCGTTGTACTGATCGGCATTTTTCACACATGCAGATCTCTGATTCGTGGAGTTTGGCCTGCCTCCCTCACTCCCTATTACTGTCCAAGTCCACTAGCCTTCTTCACTTGTCATTACTCACTGCAGCTTTGCTTGTCTGGACCTAGCTCTGCTGCTCCGCTGCTCCGCTCACTGCCATTTCCTTTGGGCTAAGTTCTGGCCAACTGGTGGTACTTAGAGTGGATACAAAAACCAGGTTATTTCACATCTGAGCCTGTTGTTTTAAATGTAGTGACAGCACATCTTTAGGGAAGACTGCATTTCAATTTTGTAGGAAATCTCCATGAACCTTGTTGTTCTCCCCAGTTCTGTTCAGAAGGGAGAGTTTGGGACAAAAGAAATAAACTGCTCTGTATTAAAACGTGAGAGGCCACCTTTTTCGTGGGTGGGTGGTATCGCTGGGAGAAGAGGTTCCGTAGTTTTAATTTTCTTGGTTGGAGCCTATGGAGAAAGAACGTCCAGGTACTGGGTACAGGCCGAAGGGCTGGGCCAGTGGGAACCTCCATAGATCGGAGAGGGGAGGGATACCCTGGTTATAAGGCAGGACCACACAGAAAGGTGAGGGCGTCAGCAGGGTACCCCGTGTAGAAGGACACAGGCAGGCAAATTTAAGGAGCTATGAGATCAAATACCTAATTCGAAGTTTTTCTTCACAGCCTAATCATTCCCTTATGTCATTCTTAGGAAGGTTTCTTACCTCCTACAACCCAGTGTCTGTCATGTTTTGGGGAATGAAGGCAACAGGTGGTTGTTTGCAATGGAGGGCCATACAGAGAAGCTCAAGGTAACAATTAGAGGGAGAAGTGACCAGCAGCAACCTGTGGAATGTGGGCACTCTGGTTATTCTACATAGTTAAGGAAGAGTCAAAGGGAAGGCGTGTGATTGTACTTACTTGATGGTATAGGAGGAGGGATTCGAAAAGACGAGGGTTCTACTCATAAGTCAACTGCTGTTAAAGTGGCCTTTCCAACTGTGGTTCAGACTGGGGAGACCCAGAGCTAGGTCCAGCCTTGGCACACATGCTGGTTGTTTTCATCAGGGTTCCCTTCAGACGATCTTTATTTTATAGCAGTAGACTCCAAAGCCAGCTTCCAGTTGAAGGGTTAGTTTCTGCATCCAAAGAATAAGATGAACAATTGGGGATGGGGGGGGGGCGGGGATAAGAAAGGTATTTTCAGGCCATTTGCATAGACTCTAGCAGAAGAAAACTTGTAGATTTTGTGATTCGTTGCTGGATGTCTACATCAAGCTTGTCCAACCTGCAGACCACGAGCCACATGCACCTAGGACAGCTTTGAATGTGGCCCAATGTAAATTTGTAAGCTTTCTTAAAACATTATGAGGTTTTGATTTGGTTGTTTGCTTAGCTCATCAGCTACTGTTAGTGTTGGTGAATTTTATGTGTGGTCCAGGGAAGCCAAAAGGTTGGACACCCCTGGTCTACGTGAACTGATGTTATGAGTAATCTCACTAAGTAGAAAGAAAATAGACATCTACTTTGACAAACACTTAAAACAGAACTATCCTAAGTATTATTCCAGTTGAGGGTTCTGGAGTTGTTAGCTTAAATGTCTATACCTAGAAATTTAGGGATTCCTAAGACCACTTCTACATGGACATGAAGAATGGGCTATGATGACCTCAACCACCTCACTGTGGAAAATCTTGATAAACTATTTTAACATTGGTAAAGCGGGACACCATTGACCGGAGGGGAGGGGGTTCTTGATTAAAAATTGGGTCTATCTCCCGCCGTTCCCTAGCTTGTCGTGCATTCTTTCCAAAAATCGGGACTTTTTTAAAATGCCGCGGGATGTGGGACAAATTGTTAAAAATCGGGACTGTCCCGCCAAAAGTGGGACGTCTGGTCACCTTATGATAAAGGAAAGAGGAGCTTTATAAAGTCTGATGATCTTTAATGGACGTTTCCTCGTTCAGCTTTTCTGGGCCTCAGGTTTTGCTCTATTGAATTCAGAGTTACCGGTAATTCCATCATTTGCTAGTTTAATTACTTGGTACTTTTATGGAATTGTGACCAATTCAAAGACTAAGGCCCTCTGTAATTATTGTCACTTTCTAACTATCCAAGGTTTTAAATGATAAATTGTATGTTGGCTGCACCTCACCAATCAAAAATGGCTGCTGATTTCCTGTTTCCTTTGGCTCCTAGCTCTAAGCAGAAGCCACAGCAATTGTTTTTAAATGCCGATCTCCCCTTCCATCAGTCTCTGGAGGGAAGCAAGGCAGTGGGAAGCCCTAGGGAAGGCCCATGTAGGAAGGGAACAGGCCTCTTGCTAATAGCTTTTGGACACATCTTTCCATAGAAAATCTTCAGAGACTCCGGGCGTGCCTTGTAGCCTCACTGTGATCACCTGAGAGGCCCAAGCCAGACCCACCCAGTTAACCCCTTGACATACGAATTAAATAAAATTCTATGTGGCACGTTTGGTAGCTATAAATGGCACGTACCCCAGGTATCCTTTGAATTTCATCAGTGACTAGTCCAAGGAGACATCTTCATCCAGAGTGTAGTATTGTTCAAACGTATTATTCAAATAATCAACTATATTTTGTGATTTTTGTATTCTGTCTTCTTTACAAAGAGTCTCATTATCCACAAAGTGAAGAAAATGTGATATAGCCAAGAAACATTGCAAGGCATAGTTTTTGAAAATACTGCTGTCTCTAATACTACTCTTTTTGACCAGTATGTTTTCTATTTTAGATTTTTCTAATTATGACATTACGATACAAAATGAAAGGTATGCTTCCATTTCATTGTTTGTTGATGGAAACCACTCCACCCTTTTACAATTTCTTGTCCTTTATCTTTTGACTTGTGTATCTATTTGTTTCTATGGTTATCATTAAAAAAAAAACAACAAAAAACATCCCTTACCGGTAGCACTTGTTTCAAAGCACAGAGGCGGAGGATTTGCTCCTGGTCTTTGCAAAACTAAAGCGTTTATACCAGCAATTTGGATAAATGGTTTTATATTTGGAATATTTTCTTTTTCTTCTCAGCTCCATTATTCACATCCTGAATCACAATAAATCACTGCCTGATATAAATGTAGGTCTTACATGTTTACAAACATTATGTAGGAAGGGCTACCTTTACTTGAATTTAAATCTTCTGTTCAATAGTCAGTCATACAAATTTGTTGAATATCAGTTTTGCTGTTTTCACTTGAATACCCCCTTTGGCTTTCAGTGTGACTTGTACACAAATTCAAAACACACATCTTAAAGGGATTATTTCTGTACTTAAAGCCAATTAAATCTACATGCATCTCAGAGATGTCAGTGGTTACAATGACTTAAGAAACACCTGACATACCTGAGACAACTTTGTATATCAAAGGGTTAAACTGCTCTAGGATGTCTGACAGAAATTGTTGAGATAATAAAGGTTTGTTGTTTAAGTGGAAAAGTCTTGATGGTAATTTGTTACATAGTAGTGAAAAATTAGGACAAACTCTAAGCTGTTAGCGTGATTTATAACACATGGGCCCTTAGGACCTTAGTTATCTCTGCACTCTTATTTTGGACTTAGCATCTTCCCCCTCATCCACGGGGCCACAGTCTTTATAGTCTTAGGGACCTTTGTACCAATGATCCCCTCTCACTTCTCATGTGTCCTCTCCATCCCATATCCTTTCTTCTTTCCTTACAACTTTCTGCTCATCTTCCATCTAAGTCAGTGGTTCTCAGCTGGAGATGTGTTTGTCTCTCAACGGATATTTGACAATGTCTTGGAGACATTCGGCAAATTGTGACATATAGTGTTAGGTTCAAGGATGCTGCTAAACACTCTACAATGTACAGGAGAACTCCCTCCTCCCAACCACAAATTAACTAACCCAAAATGTTAATCATACTGAAGTTGAGAAACCCCCATCTAAGTGTACAAATTACATTTAAGGGCCAACCAAAACATTCTACGTTTGAGTGCTTGTTTCTATGGGGCAAAAGAATTCCCTCTTTATATCTCTAATAGATTGTAAAGTTCTGTTTAGTGAGGAAACTTATCTACTCTGTTGATCACTATATCCCAGAGTCTTACACAGGGTCCACACATAGCAGGTGCTCAATAACTTTTCTGGCAGCAGACACTTTCACCATTACAGGCCATGTTGAGACAAAGCAGCTGACAGAAATGCTATCCAGCATCTTAAACCAGCTTGGTGCAGACAGTCTGACTAGTTTAAGGAGACTGGCTGAAGCTCTGCCCAAACAATCGGTGGATGGAAAAGCACCACTTGCTATCGGAGAGGAGGAGGAGGATGAAGTTCCAGATCTTGTGGGGAATTTTGATGAGGCTTCCAAGAATGAAGCAAACTGAATTGAGTCAACTTCTGAAGAAGTTAAAACTTGAAGAAGTTATTGGGAGCTGCTATTTTATATTATCACCGCTTTTTAAAATTTTGTTCATGGATCTGATAAAATCTTGATCTCTAATATTTTTAAGCCCAATCCCCTTGGACACTGCAGCTCTTTTCAGTTTTTGCTTATACACATATTATTCTTTGCAGCTAATTAAGGTGAAGAAGCTTGGGGATAAAGTTTGAAACTAAGGTTAATGAAGTTCTTTGCCTAGTAAAAAAAAAAAAAAGAAATTATTTGTAAATGTGAGCTATCAGAGCAAATCAGGAGTACTTGAAGCAACAAATCTGGAATGTGAGATGCAGACTATTTCTAAACAATAAAAATTACTTAATTTGATCATTTTTTTCCAGAATAGCTGACCTTGAATATTTGAATTTCAGTTTCTCTTTTCCTTTCTTGTACTTCCTGTGCTACTATTGAACAAAATCTGATGAGCTGATGTCTGGACTGTAATTGTTCTCATTTTTTTTTTTTGAAAGCTTATGTTTTATTAGAAATCACAGTAGTAACAACCAGGGTTAACTCCCCTGATTAGTTCTTCATTAATTTATTTAGGATATTGCAATATCCTTACCATCAGAATGTTTTCATAAAAGAGAAAATTTTGAGGCAAAGTATTCCTTAAAACCACAACAGTAACCACAGTAATAACAGCCTTTGAAATCTTCTCCACTACTTAAGCTATTATCTATTTGCCATTGTTCTGTCTCCATTTTCCCAGACCCTCAGTAATAAAATAAAACCAAATGTAACAGAGAGGATGGAAACTTCAGTAAGACATCAAAAAAGAATATTTTAAAACAATTTTAAGAGACTGTCTCATGTAGTCAATCAGTGTTTATTTTGTGTATCTGTGTTCTCAATAGGTTTGTGTGTGTGTGTGTGTGTGAACCTTTCTTTACCAACTTATTAACCTCTGAATGCAATTTTTTAAGTGCACAGAAGGGATTAGGTTCCAGGAACTATGCAGTGAGAAATCTGAACTATTGAATGCATGTATGGCTATAAAATCATTGCTGAAATACAGCTGACTCAACATATTTTATTGTGAAGAAATCTTTCCGGTTGTGGGAGCTGAGGGTGGTTATAATTTATTCTCTAAATCACTGTACCTAAAAGAAAAATATTGTTTGTAGCTTTTCTCATAAGCATAAAATAGCCCTTTTGTGTTTCTTAGTTAACTAGCAAACACGGAATGATTATCCACTGGCTATATCGCCCTGCACCCGATGTTTGTAAAAGCAGAATAAAATGGATGGATGCCTTATTTGAATGAATCTGGCAAACATTTAAAAACTATTCCACACAGAAACTGTATATGCACATTGAGCAGAACAGATTCTAAGTAGTCTTGTTCTTTCGGAGCTATTTACATACAGGCTCTCCAGGGACCTCAAAGGGAATGAAGTTAAACATTTCAGCAACAACGGCCTAGCTTTCCTCTTTGGATATGCCCATTTCACGGCAAAGGATCTTTTTTTGGATAATCAGTCTTTCTTCCACTCAATATTGATTCGGGTTCCTCTCTAGTCTCCTTCTGAATGTCTATAGTCTGTATTAGGTAGATGTTATATCTCTCGGATATATTTTGCGTGTCTCCACTTGATTCTGGTAATTTTCTTATTTTTACATTTCTGTTCAATGTTCTGATAAGGACTGAGGACTTGGTTTTCCAATCACTAATTGGATCTTCAGTTGTACCCATTCTGCTAGTCAGCACTTTTAATGGGATTCTTATTTTGGCAATCATGTTTTTATTTTATAAGGACTCTTTCATGTTCTCTGCTTAATATTTTACATAGCAGCGTTTTCTTGTCTTATGAATACTGTCACTTAATCTGGGAGCGGTGGGGGGAGGGGAGAGGAGGAGAGAGAAGGAATGAGAGGGGGAGAGGTAGATAGAGAGACCACAATGAGACATGAACTGATTCCAAGTCATTGCTGAGGTGGAGCCCCGTGGAAACCTCACGTGTGGTCACCTTGGCAGGTGACCACATTCACAGGACTGGTGATGTGTTTTGTAGGTCTTGATTTTCTCAGTACATCCAGAGTAGACTAGTGTCCTGGGAACTGATGCTTACTAAGCCAATTTCTATAAGAAGGAGGAGTTATCAGAATTTGAATTTATCCATTTGAATGGCTCAGAATTTTATAATTTCTGGTATCCATAGGCGTCCGCTGTTTAGGCCCTTTTGCTATCGAGGTGCCTGAGAAGGTGATTTAGCAACGTGCACCTGGTTAGTAGCAGAGGAACGAACGGGTGGCGAGCTGCCTTACACACATCGGGGAAAGCCAGATGCTACCCCTGCCCCATGAAATCGCCCACCTCCATGGGGCCCAGAGAGCCTGGGACCCGGGTTCTCTGCTGGAAGCACTTGGCCAAGTTCTTATTTTGCTCCCCATAATTACCTTGATTTATTTTCCTTTTAGTGTTTGGTCTATGAAAACGTGACACTAACTCACACAAGACGCCATCAGACATCCCTGGATGTTAACACATCATCCTGGTCTGTCAGTGGAGTGGGTGAGATCTGTACCATCCAAGTTCACTCCACAATAAAACATAGACTCTGGATATGAATGGGAGGACAACGAACAGGCAAATGCACTGTTGTCATGTTTCAATGAGAGAAAATGTCCTGTCAACTGAAATGCCTATCATGACTCACCCAAAGCATTCTGGAATTTCCTGGCAGGCATTTCCACATCTTCACATTCCCTCAACATTTTAGAAACTGTTTACGGTGAACGTGGCCTCTTGTGATGTTAAGAGCTGGTGACTTCTTCAGGACTACTTGGGTTCTGCCTCCTGGAATCCCTGTGTAGCCCTGCTTCTTTCCTCCCTCTCTCCAAACTCAGTATCCACAAAGAACATTGTCCTTTTTCTGAAGTTTAACATCCATAATAAAATCTAATTCGCACAGATTTTAAAACTCTCTGACTATGGTTTCATTCCTTGAATCAGTGTTATTCCTTTTTCACCAACTAAAAAGTTTTCTGTCTTAGTCTCAAATGTGTAAAAGATGGTTCAAATCAACAAAGAATCTTCTATATGTGAGAAAACACTATGCTAAGAACTGTGGATGTAAAGGAAGAAGATGTTGGGGAACTATAACTAAAAGCAAAATCTTTCCTCAACTCAGAATCCTCTCTCTACAGAAAAAAAAGAAACAAAAAAAAAAAAAAAGGGAGAAAGAAACACTAATAATCACTTACCAAGCATTAAGCCGGAGTGTAATGTACATCATAGGCAATGCCCTAAGTGATTGGAAGGAAAAGAATCTTACCCTGTTGTATAGCCAGGCACACACAACCCTGTGACAGTGTGGCTGGGAAGTCAGATGAGTTGGGTTGTTTCTTGCTGAGTGTGGAACCAGAATAAAGAAATGGCAGAGGCTTGAGGGACATTTACCAACACTGCGGGACAGTTGGATGGAAGTCCTGCTCCCACAGAATGGATACTTCTCTGTTGGTCTTCACAACATGCAAGGCCTACCCAGGACATACTAGACAGTCTCTGTCCACTTCTTTTTTTTTGTTGTTCCCCTTTGAAAATTCTGCATTGATCATCTTCTTCTTGTTGCAACACACAGACACATGACAGTACAGAACTGTCGTGCTCTGTGGCTTTTGCTAGTTTAACATTGAGAGGTAATCTGTGTGTCCCCATCCTGGGGCTGCCATCTGTTTCTCCAATGTGCTTAATAACAAGGATTAAGTCGATGAGTGTATGGGGCTAACCACGTTTAAAAGTATCAAAATCGTGAGGTAAATAATTAATGAAAAATTGAGGCAGAAGAAAGAAACATTAGGAAGAGGTGATTGAAAAAATGAAATAAGTCAGAAAGCAAGGTTGAATAGGGAACCATAAGAATAGAGTAGGGAAACAAGGTAAAAATATAAAAGCTGAGACACTATGCCATACTATGCAGACACTATGCACAACTAGTGTTGTGCAGGTTGTGAACTGCTCAATGACACTACATGTAAGAGGGCTTCATTCACATCATAGATATTGTAATTTTACACAGCTATTCTGATAACTGAATAACAGAGGACATAAAGTTTTTCATTCTAATGAAATAAATATAACATTTTTCTGATAATGAAAGTGAGGTGTGCTGGAAGACACTTCTCGAGGGTCTCATGTGTTTCTTCACATTTTGTCAACAGACATACTGACTGGTTTATTTCAGGTCATCTTTTCGAGGCTACGTATAATAAATAGCCTTAGAAATATTATCTCTTTGCAGTAAAGGGCAGACAGGCTTATAGAAGCTTAAAGTTCTCTAAGTTCAAGGTTTCCCTCCTGTAATAAAACTTACTGCCTGTGCACGTGTCACCTGGCCCTCTTTGCGCTGTTGTAGAAAAGGGATCTTGGGGAATTAATGCAAGAAAAACCTGATACTCTGGCTGCTGCTATTTCCGTGAGTAATAAAGTCCTTTGTTTCTGACCCAGGAGTCTTGTGTCTTCTGCTACTATCCATGAAAAAGTGGTAGGCTAACTTGTGAGCTCTCCTGTAGGTAACATTGTAGACTCTTCTCAGTTCTTGACAATGTGTCTTAAAGAAGAAGATCATTTTTTCTGAACAGCAAAAAGCAGCTGGGGAAGAGGTAAGTTCAGAGCATAAATATAAAGAGGTGAGGAGGTGGAGATAAATAATCAAGGACAGCGTTTTTCTAGCCGTGTTGCATTGACTTGCATCTGGGCCCATCACACCTTTCAAGATCAATACTTACAAGCTTAAAGCAGTATAAGATGCACGATTCTGGTTATCTAATAAAATCATTTGGGGGAGGCTTTAGAAATCTGATGCCCTGCTTCCCCAGCTCAATGCAACAGCTTCTCTAGGGGTGAAACCCAGAC